>OY748292.1:638264-761880 GCA_963556515.1 Nudaria mundana
CCCGAACAACGCGTGCCGGGCAGAGATGCCACTCCCACACAGTGGATAGCATGTTCGCGAGAACCGAACGTTTTAAACGTTCGTTTCTCTGCCGAACGATAGCGGCCTGGAACGCCCTGCCTTTGCACGTGTTTCCTCCCACATATAATCCTGGGTTCTTTAAGCGGAGCGTGAAGAGGCACATCAGTAGGTCGTCAAGTTGAGGGCCACTCTGTATAGTATTATGTGCTGTGAGAGTGGCCCACAATCGCTAGACGTCGTCACGACTTACCACCAGGCGGGCGGCGTCAATCCAATCCAATATTAAAAAAAAAATTAAAAAACATTTTGACTAAATAATTATAATACAATTCAATCATCTGTTACATTAAATGACGATTAAAATATATATCCAATGCTTTATGTATTTTTTTAAACTCAATTTATAAGTATTTTTGTTTGAAATACGACTCTGAAATCAACCCTGCGCCCGTTTTTCAATAAAATGCTTGTGGGAAATTGATTACTATAGATCAAATAAGTTATTTTTAGTAACTGTGTTACATTAAACGTCAACACGAAAGCTTAGCCCATTTTTTGTGCATATTTAATAACTCCTAGTTATTACAGACTATGTTAATTTATTTTAAAATTTTAGCTCAAAATATTAGAAATTCGTGCGAAAACGTGAAATGGCTCTTCTATACATAGTATAAAACAAAGTCGCTTTTCCTGTCTGCCTGTCCCTATGTATGCTTAGATCTTTAAAACTACGCAACGGATTTTGATGCGGTTTTTTTAATAGATAGAGTGATTCAACAGAAAGGTTTTAATGTATAATACATGTATAACATACTAGAGTAATACCGAATATTTTAGAGGTTTCTAATGTAATGTCGTAAATAAACACATTTTTTTGAGCTTTCATTGCAAACGCTGACGAAACCCTACGAGACAGATCAAAATAATGTACAGTCAGCTTCAGAGAAAAGGAACCCCCCTTGATAATGACATGAAAGCATTAAAGTTTTTTGAATCATTGTGTATATGGCATGTTGGTCTAGTGGTTATGACCGCTGCTTTGTGGACACCTCGGACAACCGAGGTTCAAATCCTCGGACACAAGTTCTTTTTTTATTCATACAAGTATTTTTTTAATTTCTTAAGCACTTTTTGTTAATTAATATTTAAGGAATCAAATTTTATAGTAGGTATGAGGTTTGTAAGAAAAGATAGGCTTATTGCATTAACAATATTAATTTATTTCTCGAATTACATTTCTAGGTTTTTTCTTTGTTTTTTCTTTCCTCTTTCCATTCCTGGTTGAGTATACAGTTTTTCTATCTGAGTTAAATTGGGGTTACTTATTTTTAAATTTTACCTGACCTAAATTTATTGACAAAATACAATACCCTAAGTGAAGTATAAAATGTTTACTTAATATACTGAATATCGCCGCGTCACATGACTCACGAATGACGTCACGCGATGCGATCGTTCGCTGAGCTGTTTCATATTAATTTGTAATTTTCTGATATTTTTCGTCTTTCGGCTCAATTGTATACCAAGATACAATTTACTCACAAAAAAATACTACATTAATTTATGTGCTGTTTGAGGATACGAACTCGCATCTCCAGCGCCAGCCGATCACCTAGGCCGTGCTTTATACCACTAGGCTATCGGTTCACTTGATTGGTTTACAACCAACAATTTACTTCTGAACGCAAAAAAGACTAAGTGTGTTAGATTTAGTATGCCTAATGTTCAGAACTACGGTACTAATATTATTTTGAACGGTGATACCCTTAATCTTGTAGAATCAACCGTATTTTTGGGTATTACTCTCGACAGTAAATTACAGTGGAACGCCCAAATATCGGGTCTTGCAGGGAAATTTAGCTCTGCGGCTTTTGTTATTAGTAAAGTCAGACAGCTCCCGGATGTAGAAACTGCCAGGCTGGTGTATTTTAGCTATTTTCACAGTGTCATGTCGTATGGAATTTTACTGTGGGGCAAGGCAGCTGATATAGAGATCATTTTTATACTCCAAAAGCGAGCTATACGTGCGATTTATAAACTGAATGCACGAGTTTCTCTTAGAGAAAGATTTAAAGAAATCGGCATTTTAACAGTTGGGTTTTAACGGTTGGGCATCACAATATATATATAATATATATGCGAATATTATGTTCGTTAAACAGAATATACATTTTTACAGTATGATACATGCAATAAGTACTAGAAATAAGCATAAATTGGTTGGGACGTATTATCGTTTACAGAAGGTTCATGACTCCTTTGCAGGATTTGGTGTGCGTTTTTATAACAAAATTCCTCTAAACATTATCAACCTTCCTTTAAATAAATTCAAAGTGGCTGTTAAGATACACCTCCTAAAAAAAGCATATTATACTATTAAAGATTATTTAAACGATACAGAGAAATGGCAATGAGTTGCTTGCTCATCACTCGAGCTACATAGGGGCTACTTCTGTTTGAAATGTTGTTTTATTGCTGAAACTCACTTATTATTGTTAAATTATTATTATTATGATATTGTAAGGTATGGGTACTTTGAGATTATGTGGCACCTTTAACTAGTATTTAACTTTTTTGTGAATAACAGAGATTCATAATTTTTAAGTTCACTTGGTCCACACATGGTCACGTACTGCCCTTGCCCTCTTTTTATTGTTGTAACAGAATCATTGTATTTACTGGCGAATAAACAGTGGCCGTGAGTTTTTCTTGCCAGGTTCTTTCCTCACAGGCTCCACCTATTGCCTTGCGAATCTGGCGGTAAATGTAAATGTAGAAGCATTTTCTTTTTCTGACGTTCATAAGTGTTACTTTGTGACCTACATGAATAAAGATATTTTGATTTTGATTGATTTTGATAATAATGGCGAAAATATGAATAGCATTACTCTTTTTATCGAACAAAGTTGATTACGGTGTAATTTTCTAGACCTTAAGGTTTAAATTTCAACTTCCACCATATGTGATAATAATAACTGCTCAATATACTAAAACATAAGGTTGAAATTAGTATAGTTTTCTCGTTTAGTTCAATAGATTACGCTTGATACAGCTTGTTGCACTACCGTCATGTTTTACTTTAAAAACTTCAAAAACTTATCTGCTGTATGAGCTGCGGCTATAGTATTATAATATCTGTGACAGTGCGATAAGGTTGCAATTAGAATACTTCTTTTCATACTTATTTACTAAACTGTGATTGAAGGTAACTTTATAATTTGTGGTAATTTGCATTGGTGTTAATCCTCCTCGTAATATTATTCAATTTATTAAGTTTTTGATCAGTTTTTTGAGTAAATTGAAAGTATGGTTCGATTAACAACATTTTTGAAAGCTAAAATTATGGTTCTCTGGGAGCAAGAACAAAGCATAAAGAAAATAGCACGAGATATGGGCATAACGGTAAGAGTTACGATAAAAATATATTATATACCTATTTATTGCTTAATCATGTTACATTTTCATTTACAAGTTAGTTTTTTGGAATTTCTTTTATTTATTATCATTTTCATTACAGAGAAATAGTGCGTAGATGAATTCGAAGGTATCAAGCGACGGGTGATATAAAATGGGAACGCCAGCCAGAAAGATTCAACTTACTGACGATCATCGCACCAACCGAGTAAATTTTGCTACTCGTTATTTAAATTTCGACTGGGAAAACGAAATTGTTATATTTACCGACGAAAAATGCTTCAAGTCAGATAGGGATGGCCGAAAAATTTTATGGAGAAGAAGTGGCCAACGGTTCAACCCTAAAAACGTATTAGACTTGAGAACAAGCGGGCGGTTAACATTAGGTAAGTAAATGATTATATTCTTTAACATAAAATAAATTAATAATAACATAAAACTAATACATACTGTAATAAAACTCCCTGTTTTACTTTACTTTGTATTTATTCGTAATCCACCCGTTCGATTACCACATTCCGAGAAGAAGGGCAAGAAACTCGGTAGGGTCATATTATAATATCTTACAAGTATTTACACATATTAACAATACACTTACATATCTTAGTATAGAAGCAATCCGTAACATCAAGTACATTCTTATGGTAATAATTTGTGAATAATACACTTGTAAATTCGTAGTCTAAACTGCACAGGAACTCTCTCGATCTTACTACAACACTCCCTTTTATGCAAGTCCCAATGGTGGGAGTTGGCAGGCATTGACAGTGCGTTTTTACATTTTTCTACCCTCCCATTTTTACCCCCATCACATTATTTCTCGCTTCGGTGTTGCAAGGACAATGAATTAAATATATTAAAATCAGTAAAACCTAACACTCGTCCATCCTGACGACGTGTATGTCCTCATACACGTGTAGAGTACTGTAAATCTTAAACCTAACACTTGGCCAAATAAGAATTACAATATACATAATTATATACTAAGTACATTTACATTAAATCTTGGTCAAATTAGTTAAATTCAAATTCATTTATTTCAAGTAACATGGACTCATATACATTAACAATATTTAGGATATTTATTAAAACCATAGTTAAGTCATCTATTGTATAATCAAAAAGTTTCTACTGCTTCAACTTTTGAAGTCTCTCAGGTGGCTCCAACTTTTGGAGTCCCCTACACGGCTCGAACTTTTGGAGTCCGCTACATGGCTCGAACTTTTCGAGTCCCCTACATGGCTCGAACTTGTCGAGTCCCCTACATGGCTCCAACTTTTCGAGTCCCCTACATGGCTCCAACTTTTGGAGTCCCCTACATGGCTCGAACTTTTCGAGTCCCCTACATGGCTCGAACTTTTCGAGTCCCTTACATGGCTCGAACTTTTCGATTCCCTACATGGCTCCAACTTTTGGAGTCCCCTACATGGCTCGAACTTTTCGAGTCCCCTACATGGCTCGAACTTTTCGAGTCCCCTACATGGCTCGAATTTTTCGAGTCCCCTACATGGCTCGAATTTTTCGAGTCCCCTACATGGCTCGAACTTTTCGAGTCTCTTATATGGCTCCAACTTTTGAAGTCCACTACATAGCTCGAACTTTTCGAGTCTCTTACATGGCTCCAACTTTTAGAGTCCACTACATAACTTCATTCAGATCTAAATTCGGTAATTCATTTAATTTCATAGCGTGTCTTAACTTGACTTAAACTTGTAATGTAACTGTGTATATGAGTGCCTTTACCTGAAATAAATGACCATTCTATTCTTTTACTTCAACTTTTGAAGGTCCCTACATAGCTTCAACTTTTGAAGCTAAAACATTTGTAGCCTAATACTTAAGGAACATATCTCTTACATGCTCAAATTCTCACAAACAATACTTAAAATAAAAATCTTTGTGCTCAGATGCCAGAGGCAATGCAATTAAGCACTATACATATAGTCAACACATATATATTAATTATACAGGTAACATAACACGTGGCACAATCTACCGACCTTGCCGGTAATATTCTAATAAAAAAAAGTTAGAATCAGTTTAGTATTGAACACCATTAATTACACAAATTTTAAAGAACAAATACTCCGTACTTACAACCAGTAAAAGAGAAACAAAATGCACATACTAACAAACAAACAATTATTTAGATAATATTTAGTTAGTTGTTACGTACGCCTAGTATATGGGGACCGCAGCGTCAGCATTCACCTAGTAGGTGCATCGCAACAGCGCATAGCGACTACGTGAAGCGCAAGATCAGCAGAACGTGCTACAATACGAAACCGGACGTTTCAACGGAAATTACCACATGTCACAGCTCATATTTGTTTCACACTTCGAGCTGATATCATTTCTTTTGTAGTTTGTACTTAGTAATTAAAATTATTATAAATAAATTGGTTTTTTTTGGAACCTTCGGCTGCAGTTAACATAATTGGCGCAGTCGGTAGGATAGTCGTAAATTCAGTGCATCAAGCAAGGACTCCAGCTATCCTGAACCTACGTTGCTGCAGCTACGAGGCGAATCCAGAAATAGATTCTTCCGAGAAAAAAACAATGCAGTAAGTACTTGAATCTTTCAAGTCCTTATCCTTTTACCCATAAGTCTTATCTAATATATTTAATTGTGTGTCCCAATTATATGTGTGACCCTATATCCTGCCCAATCTAGTGCATGATATTTTCATAGAATTATTAGTGTATTTTATAGGTGTGTTAATTTAATCATTCAAGATTTTTCACCCTAGAGAGTCACGTAGTGTTAGGTTAGATAACGATAAGAATAGAGTTTTTGACGAGCATAGGAATTTAGACAGTATCTCCAGCACAATGATGGCCGAGCCAATACCTGATGTTGATGCTATATATAAATCTCTCAGATTATTGCCCGAATTCGATGGTAACCCACACGTGTTAACACGATTTGTAAAATTATGTGACCAACTTGTACTAACCCATTTTAATGCGAACCCAGGTCATGAATTAATTAATTTAGCTCTTCTTAACGGTATTTTAAATAAAGTGACAGGCCCCGCCGCGCGGTATATTAACGCTAACGGTATCCCAGAGACCTGGCAGGGAATAAAATCCGCACTTATAAATAATTTTGCTGATCATCGCGACGAGACCGCTCTGTATAGTGATTTGTCCATGCAAACCCAGGGTTCTAGCACCCCTCAAGAATTTTATGAAAGGTGTCAAAATCTTTTTAGTACTATAATGACCTATATTTCGCTACACGAGACTTTCCCCACTACCATACAATCTAAACGAACGTTATACCAAAAATTAACCCTTCAGGCTTATTTGAGAGGCCTTAAGGACCCATTAGGATCCCGGATACGCTGTATGCGGCCCGATTCTATGGAGAAGGCTTTAGAATATGTACAGGACGAATTGAACACATTATACTTACAAAATCGTAACGATAGCGGCTCCTTTAATAGAAAGGATTGGTCAAGGCCACAACCAAATAATTTTAATTTACCCATTAATAATTTTACCCCAAAACAACCATTCTTTAATTTCCCTAGCGCACCTAGGCAATCGATACAACAAATGTTTAACGCCCCTGGCCCTTCACGGCAACAGTCATTTCAACCCCCAACACAGGGCTGGAGACCTAGCAATAACAACGGGTTCCAACGACCCCTAGGACCGTCTAGAACGCAGCAGATGATGCGCGCCCCTTTACCTAACTATAATCCCCAGAGTAATGTTTTTAAGTTACCTAATAAACCTCAACCCCCAACAGTCGTTTAATGGCCCACGCCCTATGAGCGGCGTAAGTCATTTTATACCTAAAACACTACCACCTAGTGGACATAATTGGCAGAAATTCGGCAATCCACCCCCCAATAACTATTTTAAAACGCGCGATGCTAATTTTAATCAGTACGACGATTCTTACGAATACTATAATTACGACGATAGTTATTATTACGACGATAATAACGAATACCAACCATATCAGGAAAATTACTGTAGTCAGGAGCAGTATGAAGAACCAGCAGCTGTGATCCAGGAATTGGACCAGGCCTCAGCATGTAATGATCAAAATTTTCAGATAGAACCCCAGTTAGAAAAACCAATATAGAAGTAAATTTTCAGATACAGAGACAGTTAGGTTATATTCAACTTTATAATCCGCCACTTAAATTTTTAATTGATACTGGAGCTAACTTATCGACTATCAGTCCCGAAGCTGTGGATAGATATTTTGGTAATATGCCCCTAGATTATGACCCCATTGAGATAACTAATATTCATGCTACTAAAACTTGTGACTATTCTATTAGCTTACCTTGTTTTCAGGAATATGGAATTAATGACTGTGTAAATTTATCTGTGTACAAATTTCATAACTTTTTCGATGGTCTTATAGGTTTAGATGTTCTAGATAAGTGGGATTCCACTATTGATTTGAAAAATAAATTATTAAAAACTAAAAATGCTCAAATACCGATACATATGTACGATTCCAAAAACGCAAACTGGTATGAGGAGATAATACCTGCAAATTCTTCTAAATTAGTTAGATTACCAATCAATACAAAGGATGGTGAAGTATCAGTAGAGAAACAGATGATGTGTAATTGCATAATTTTAGATTGCTTAACAACCGTTATAGATGGCCGTGGTTGGGTAGAAGTTGCCAACCCTACACGTAATGATATTATATTCTCACTAGACCGCCCAGTAGAAGCAGAATTATTTCACATTGATAAAAATTGTACTCAAATTTATTCAAGCCGAACAGAAGCTATTTTATCTCGTCTTCGCACTAATCACTTAAATCCAGAGGAACTTGCTAATTTACGAAATCTTTGTAGTAATTATGCCGATGTGTTTTACCTTGATGGTGAACCATTGACATTCACTAATAAAACTAAACATAAAATTAGAACCACAGATGAAATTCCAATCCACACTAAAAGTTACAGATATCCGTATGTTCACCGGCAAGAAGTTAGAGATCAGATCAATAAAATGCTTGAACAGAATATTATCCGTCCTTCAGACTCAGCCTGGAGCTCTCCAATTTGGATTGTACCCAAAAAAGGTGACGCTTCCGGTAAAGTTAAATGGCGTCTTGTCATAGACTTTCGAAAGGTTAATGAGAAAACGATTGATGATAAATATCCCATTCCCAATATAACAGATGTCTTAGATAAACTTGGTAAATGTCAGTATTTTACAACTCTAGATCTAGCTAGTGGATTTTATCAGGTGGAGATGGACCCTGACGACATCCATAAGACAGCATTTACAGTAGAAAATGGACATTATGAGTTTCTCAGAATGCCCATGGGACCAAAAGAATTCACCCTCCACGTTCCAGCGCGTCATGGACAACGTCCTTAGGGACCTCCAAAACCGAATATGTCTAGTGTACTTAGACGACATCATTGTATTCGGAGTTTCTTTGCAAGAACATATGTTAAACTTAGAAAAGGTATTTCAAAAACTACGTGAATCGAATTTTAAAATACAGATGGATAAATCTGAATTTTTAAAATTAGAAACCAAATTTCTTGGCCATGTAATTTGTAGAGATGGTGTTAAACCAAACCCTAATAAAATTCACGCTATTCAGAATTACCCCATTCCAAAAACAACTACCGAAATCAAACGTTTTCTTGGACTCATTGGTTACTACCGAAAGTTTATACCGAATTTTGCTCGAATAACTAAACCACTCACACAATGCTTAAAGAAAGGATCTAAAATAACACTTGATCAAAATTACACTAATTGTTTCGAACATTGCAAAACCCTTCTTACCAACGACCCAATTTTACAGTATCCAGATTTTTCAAAGGAATTTATCTTAACTACCGATGCTTCTAACGTAGCAATAGGTGCCATTCTATCCCAAGGTAGTATTGGAATAGATAAACCGATAGCATACGCTTCACGTACCCTTAATACTAGCGAATTAAATTACAGTACAATAGAAAAGGAACTTCTGGCAATTGTTTGGTCTACGAAATATTTTAGACCGTACTTATTCGGACGTAAATTTAAAATAGTTACAGATCATAAACCATTACAATGGGTTATGAACTTGAAAGAACCAAATTCACGATTGACAAGATGGAGATTAAAGCTCAGTGAATACGATTTTACAGTCGTCTATAAACAAGGGAAAAATAACACCAATGCCGATGCCCTTTCACGAATCGAACTTCATAATGAAGAACGATCGTCTATAGTAGTTCACCCGTCTAGCTCAGTACTTCCGTTAGATGAGTCACGAACTATTACAGCTTCAGATGTTGATGCTGACTCTCGAACAGCAACCGTACATACCGACGCCGAAAATCCTATTCTTGAAGTGCCCATCACTGACGATCCATTAAATAAATACACTAAACAATTAATTTTTAATCTAGTAGGAGATATTAAAGCCAGACCAGTCTTAACCAAACCTTTTCTTACACACACTAAAATTAACTTACAAATTTCCGAATCAAATTTAGAAGAAGACGTAGTTAACGCTATAAAAGAATATGTAAACCCAAAAATCAAAACCGGATTGCTCATAAATCCACAATTAGCTATGTATCAGATTATACCTATTATACAACGTAACTTCAAAAACTCGTCCATGAACATAGTCTTAACAAAAAAGGAAATAGAAAATGTCAGAGAATACCTGAGACAACAAGACATAATTAATAAGTACCATGATGGTAAGACCAATCATCGCGGTATTAACGAATGCTACTTAGCTTTATCTCATAAGTATTATTGGCCGAAAATGAAGGAGCAAATAACAAAATTTATTAGCGAGTGCACAATCTGTGGTCAAGCTAAATATGACCGCAATCCTATAAAACAACAGTTCAAAGTAGTACCACCCTCAACGAAACCTTTTGAATTTGTACATTTAGATCTATTAACCATTCAAAGTGAAAAATTCTTAACTATTGTAGATTCATTTTCTAAATATGGACAGGCCTATTATTTGAGAGATGGGACTGCAGTAAGTGTTTTACAGGCTATACTTAACTTTTGTACTCATCACGGTATACCGATTACCATGGTAACGGATAACGGTAGTGAGTTCACAAACCAATTAATGGCAGAATTTGTTAGACTCCATAAAATACAGCATCATAGGGTAGCCCCCCATACACCTAACGAAAACGGAATTGTAGAAAGATTTCATTCCACCATTTTAGAACATTTACGTATTTTAAAACTTGTACAGAAAATAGATTCAGTTATTAACATTATGCCTTATGCTATTCTTGCCTACAATAATACTATTCATAGTTTTACTAAATGTAAGCCGATTGAGATAATCACAGGACACTTTGATCCTCGTGATCCTTTTGACATAGATATAAGCAGTCAGTTGTTACAGCAGTACATGGTTAATCATAAAGACAAAATGAAAATAGCGTATAATACCATTCATGATTTATTTAGCTCTAATCGTCAAAATTTAATGGAAAATCGTAATAAAAACCGTGAACCGGAAATAGAATATGCTCCCGAACAACATCTTTGTCAAAAACCCAATAGCTTCCCGTCAAAAATTAGCACCCCGTTATACACACGACACGGTAATGGCAGACCTTCCCATTCACATATATACACGAAAGAAACGAAGTCCTGTGGCAAAACATAGGTTAAAGCGTGTCCCTAAAACTAATAAATTGTTACAGAGCGATCCCGATAATACTCCTGTTCCTACGACCAGCACTAACTCAGGAGATAAAACTTGAAAATTTGGATAGGGGGCCTGGGATACTCCCTTTTAGACTAGGCCAAGCACGTATCCTATCCTACTACCATTCGTTCTTGCAATATGTCGACCTACAAGAGTTGCAAGAAAAAGTGAATTCTATTAATAATCAAATAGTTAGCATTTCCCCCGAACTTAACAACAAAACACAATCTTTATTTCAGCCTCATTTAATGTATCTTAAATCTAAACTTAATAGTGTTTCAGATCAACTTCAAACATTCGAAACTAGTCGAATCAAGCGAGGACTCATTGATGGCCTCGGATCCGTAGTTAAAAGTATAACTGGAAATTTAGATTACACGGACGCTTTACACTATGATCAGGCTATTAAAAACATCCAAAGTAACGAGAACAAATTAATTACGGAATTCAATAATCATGTTAGTTTAACTAAAGATATGTCCGCACAATATTCGAAAATAATAGATAGTATAGTAGATAATCAACAGAAAATGGAAACTCTAATAAATAAGATAAATAAAAGCGATACTAGTAGGGAAAACGATTTCATAAAATATGCCCATTTAGCTCAGTTACTAATAATACTAGGAGATAACATAGACTCAGTTTCACAGGAATTAACTAGGTTACAAAATATATTAGCATTTATTAGAACATCAACTATGCACCATTCGTTCTTAAATTCCCGGGAAATACGCAACTTAACGGATAGGTTAGGTACTTTATATGGTAGTAATAAGTTAGTAGATTTAGATACTAGGGAATACTATGATGTAATTAGGTTAGGTTCATATTATGTAGGTAACGAAATAGTAATAGTATATTAATTTCCCATTTTTACACCCCATACATATGATTTATATAAATTATCTATTGTACCCAATTTAAACCACGAAATCCTGATCCCGTCATCTCCATTCCTAGCCGTCCATCAGAAAGATTTCAAGTACATAGAGGCTGAATGCCCGAAGACCGGTAACTGGTTTCTATGTGAAGAAAAACGGAGTCTGCAAAACAGATCTTCTCAAGACTGCATACACCAACTCATCACTACCCAACAGAAAAAACCCATGTGCAACCCTATCACCATCGCCATGGACCAGCCAGCGTATGAAGAACTCGACGACAGACACTACACTATCAGATTTCCTGTTTCAACCAAAGTACATCTTTCCTGCGGACAAGATTTCTACAAAGAATACCAAGGCAGCTACCTCGCTATTATCCCACAAGCATGCTATCTAGAAACCACAGAGTTCACTATCGCTAACATCAAAGACCGACTCAAAGGACACGTACTGACTATTACAGATCTACCCAAAGGACCAGAGTACAACTATTCTAAAGCCACACTTAAATTAAACTCTATAAAGCTGGACCATCTACACGCCACCAACATGAAGATCTCGCAACTCCCAATAATCCACCTCGAACCAATTGATACCATGATATACCATACTACCATCCCCCTGTACGTAGTAATGATTGGCGTTTCAGCAACTATCGCTATCTTACTTTATCGGAGATACATCTCAAGAATCGCATCTAAGCAGATTGAACAACAAGAAATTAAACTACAAGACACATACACAGTTCCAGTACCAAGGCCAAACGGAAATCAACCCCCACCTCAATTTACGACGAAATTCATCGGTGGTGGCTGTTCTTCGGGGGGAGGTGTTACGTACGCCTAGTATATGGGGACCGCAGCGTCAGCATTCACCTAGTAGGTGCATCGCAACAGCGCATAGCGACTACGTGAAGCGCAAGATCAGCAGAACGTGCTACAATACGAAACCGGACGTTTCAACGGAAATTACCACATGTCACAGCTCATATTTGTTTCACACTTCGAGCTGATATCATTTCTTTTGTAGTTTGTACTTAGTAATTAAAATTATTATAAATAAATTGGTTTTTTTTGGAACCTTCGGCTGCAGTTAACATAATTTAGTTTCAATTGTATTTCCTTAAATAAATTACTTCTAATAGACAGGTAACCCAAATAATTATATTCTGGTCTAAATTAACATCATTTCAATAGTAGCAATAAGGTCATTTAATGAAGTTATGTACAAACACAATTATAACTTATTATACTCAATACTCAATACATTTATTGCTTCCATAATGTGCTACAGATGTTAAAATTAGTAAAGTTTCAAGTATGGACCCTGTCGGGCACAGCACAATGTTTGTCTGGAGAAAGGAGGAATTCTATTTTATTTATTAATTAACTACGCATAACCTTATTTCGTTTAAGGGTTTTTGTTTGATATTTATATGGATTATATTACGTTTTTATAGTATTATTATGATGTACCTATATAAATTGCAATTTTGGTACATTTAATAAAAATAACAATCTGTTTTGTTTTTGATGTCATAAATATCGCAATACAAACGTACCTCAATATCCTGGCGTTTAAGGCTATACAAAAGTCATATTAACAATGTCACACCCAACCAATTCCTAAGGTCATTCATTACATTCCTAATGTTATTCACAATTTTCACAATACAAACACTAATATATGTTAATGAAAATAATATATACAAAAATGTCAAATTAGTCCATAATTTCATTACAGTCATCTATCAGACAGTTCATACATAAACATCCCGGTTATAAGAAATACTATGTGTCAATCCAAAATACCTAATGTCGTTATATTCACAATTCTCAGTAAGCACATACAAACATTAACAGAATATAACAGCACTAAATATTATGTATTATTCATAAACCAACTGTAATTATATATTTCATGTCAACATATTTTAAATTATTGAATTAGATTTATTATTATTTGGAATTAGGCATTATTAATTGTTTTTTTTTTAACTGGTATTTACATACTTTGTCATTATTAAAATCATTCATATCAGAATCAGTAGTAGTAGGGGCAAACCGTAGTAGTAGTAGCTACTACTACGGTTTGCCCCTTTTTTTCTACTTACAGGATCGCAGTCAGTTGGTATCGGTCGTTCCCTAATTTAGGTACGAACTACGCGAGAGTGGCCAACGTAAGCTGGGAGAAGCTTCTTATTATTGCTAAGATAGACTCTCTTAGGGAAAGATTTAAAGATACTATAATATATCTATACTATGTTTAAAGATATTTTAACCGTAGCTGCCCAATATATATATACTCCAAAACATAGGTGCTGTATGTCAGAAAATATATGTATAACTGTACTTAGGTACTTCAATAAGTGTTGTTAGAGACAGAAATCTGCGCAATAATAATAAACTACTCCTTCCATATTATCGGCTTAGTAAGGTTAGTGATTATTTAGGGAAAGGTATACGCTTTTATAATAAGTTACCTGAGACCAATACGTTCATTTCTTTTACTGCAATTTGATGAACCACAAATAATGCATCTTACTTACATTTGGTAATAAATAATGCATGATGACGAAATCGAGATAATTATATAAAATGGGCATGTCCAGACAGCTATCTCGTCATGTTGCTGATAACAGTATCAGCAAGGGATGACGCTCCTTAACCGTTATAGAGTTGAGCATTTCTTAACCAACACAAATCTGGAGATTGCCATTATTTTTATGAATCAGTGTGATAGAATTCGCCTATTCTGATTTCGAATCCAATATACTTAAACCTAATATAAATATTATGGACATTCTTGTACGTCATCTAGTCCAAATTAAGCTAATATAATAATAATAATAATATAAAATCTCGTGAAGGCAGAGAAGGACAAACTTAGTAAGTACCTCGATCTATCCTTCGAGATAACCGCCATGTGGGACGTAGATTCGACGATCATTGTCCCGGTGGTCGTTTCGGCAAACGGATTAATAGCGAAGAGTCTCGATCAACATCTGAAGAGACCCTCGTTAGATTGCTGGATCAAGAGTCAGATTCAGAAGGCTGTCATCCTCGACACGTGCCGTATTGTTAGGAGGTTTCTTAGTCTGTAGCCTCCATCGCCGGTAGTTTGGGTCCTACTCTGCTACTGGTGGGTCACTTTTTTTTTATATTTTTAAATGTATTTGTGTTTTTTATAAATGTATTTAAAATGTATAAAATAAGAATAGAAACGAATAAACGATAATAATAATATGGACATTCTCACACAACGTCATCTAGCCCAAATTAAGCTAATTTACGCTTGTGTCACGGGATCTAGACGACTGATAAACATACTTATATATATTTCTAAATACATACATAGAAAATACCCAAACTCCGAAACAAACATTTGTGGATCACACAAATAATTTGAATCGACCCGGAATCGAACCTGGGACCTCAGGGGCGGCAGTCGCATCCTCATACCACTGAGACACCTAGGCAGTCAATAAGCTGGTGCTATGGGATCTAGACAACTGATAAACATACTAATATGTATATTTCTAAATACATACATATTAAATTCGGTCCGGGAATCGAACCCGAGACTCCGGGGTCGAAAGCCAATGTACTACCGACCACGTCACCGAAGCAATTACCCGCGTCCAGGATTTAGTCTACCATTTTTCGTTAAGTACTTCTGAGGTGTCTTATTATCCCACTCGATGGTCATTTCTATAACGTCAGTGTACCCCAGTTCCTAAAGAGAGGAAGCAACACAATGACGATATTTCTGTATGTGATTTATCTAGCTCACTTGCCACCTCAAACTCAAATCAAAATATTTATTAATACTGATTATCAAATACCACGTCTTATTAACGTCAGCATATTTATAGAATTTACATTTAAACTCGCCTACACTATTACTATTACTACATTATTACACGCTACTACACTATTACTTACATCAAAAGTATCTTCATTGTTCTTGTTTTAAGTGTCTGGTTCGTAGATTCTATTCAACACCCTAACCATAACCTAACCCTACGGGTAATGGTCTAATACAGCCAAAGAGTTAAGAAGAAGAAGAGTGTCAACGCGATAAACATCTACCATACTTAATAGTGTATATTCCACCCGCGATAAACACTGAGGATCTTGCTAAAGTCACCAGAGGATTCTCCACTCAGATTCGCGGTAGAAATAAATATTACATACTGAAAGTTTGTAATATTTATTTCTACCGCTTTATATATTCTATTCCCTTGAATAATTATATAATGAAACACCGGACTGTGATAAATCTCTGCCATGTCCTTCCATGCCAGTGATAACATCCCAAAAAGAGTCAACATCTTCAACTTTTGACACTCTTCACAGTATGTGTGACAATATTATTCACACTAGAAACAATCTAACACAAACTTTTAATAAGGGGAAGACCTTTGTATATTGTGATGAGATTGGTAAGAAGTTGGGACATCACTTAGTACAACATTTAGGGAATTCAGTTGTAACTCATTCATTTCCTGGGGCCTCCTACTCTCAAATACTTAATAGAGTACTAGCTAGTACACATTGCCCACTATCAACAATAATCGTTCTTATTGGTAGACGGGATACCGCTAACATGAGTACTGTCACAAGGTTTTTTGAACAATTTTCAAAGTTAGATGTTAAACAGGTAATACTGTCCGCATTACCCTATAGTAAATCTCATACGCAAAACGAAAACTATATTAGATATAAAATTAATATGAAGCTACATACCTTGACTACACATTGTAGGAATGTAGAATTATTTGACTGTAATATTGTATTGAATAATAATTATATCTTGACATGTGATAGTTATTTACTATCAAATTTTTTGCGACGACAGGTAGCTACTTTGCTAGCTAATTTCGTATTGAGTCAAGCCAAATTATTGGCTTATCAACCTGCTTTTATTGAGCAGAATAATATTGACATAGACAGTTTGGAGACAATCCAAAAAAACTAGTTTGTAAGACAACAGATAATAAATCTAGCAATCTTTATTTTAAATATATGCCCGAAGGTAGGGGACCTGTGGCCTTTGAGGAAATTGAGCCGACCCCTAGTAGTAGTATGTATGGGGGTGAACGTAATTCTGTTGAGCATAACATTATGTCTAGTAGTTTAAGCATAGTACATCAAAATATTCAAGGCTTATCTGATAAACTTTTAGAAATCGACCTTTACATTAGGGACCACAATGTTCATATTTTTTGTATTGGTTAAAAGACCACGAATTATTGTTCAACAGTGAATTCTACTCACTTATTAGTGCGTTCGCAAGAAAGAAGGCTATTCGTGGTGGCTCCCTAATATTCGTGTCTAATAATATAAAATGTAAGGAACGTAAAGATATTGTTGCTGTTTCTATAGAGTGCACTGTGGAATTGTCCTGTGTTGAGCTTGAGCGACTCATTGTTCTCTGTGTCTATAGCCCACCGGATTGTGATTACGATTCCTTTGAGATAATAATGGAAAATGTATTGAAACAATTGTGTCTTAGTAAAAAGCATGTTGTGGTGTGTGGTGATTTTAATGTTGATGTACTTGTGCAGTCACCTAAATGCATTAAATTTATCAATTTATTTAGTTCCTTCGGCTTACAACACTTATTTTCAGAGCCAACTAGAATCACATCACATTCTGCAACATGTCTAGATAATATATTTTGCAACTGTGAACTCCTGACAAAGGAGGTATTAAGTAACTTCAAATCTGACCATCTGGGGCAGAAGGTCGTATTTCCCATCAATATCACGGCTAAAGGAAAAAAAAATCATGTAGGCCAATGAGTACATATCGCCTAGAACGATTTAATGAAAGCGTCTCTGCAAAAGTTGCTAGTATTGACTTTAACCAGGTTGATTCAAATAACTTATATGAGTCCTTGTTTAATACAATTAAATCTGAGTTTGACAATATATTTAAATCAAGAACTTTTTATAAAAATGGAAACCTCCAGTTCTGTGACTGGGCAACCACTGGCATCTACAAAAGTAGAGCTAAGTTGTATGAATTATATGGTATGAAGCAA
Organism: Nudaria mundana; assembly: GCA_963556515.1. NCBI lineage: Eukaryota > Metazoa > Arthropoda > Insecta > Lepidoptera > Erebidae > Nudaria > Nudaria mundana. Next base: position 656,319 of record OY748292.1, read on the forward strand.
TATAATTTTAATCCTGATTTTATTCAGTATGTTAAAGATTATTCCAAAACTTTCAGAAAAGCGTGTGTTGCTTCCAAGTCATTATATTTGAGTAATAAGATTAAACAGTCTAACAATAAAGTCAAAACGACTTGGAATATAATTAATGCTGAAACCGGTCGCCTAAAGCCCCGTGACAATGACTTTGAATTAATTATTGATAATAAAGTCATTAACAAAGAACCAGATGTAGCACAATCCTTTAATAATTTTTTTATAGACATACCCGCGAATATAACTAGCTCTTGCCCAGTTAAAGCTCAACGTATGCTGGAAAGCGGCATGAATCAGTGTCATGTCTCATTTAGCTTTGAATATGTAAACCCTAATGATATTATAAAAGTATTCAAGTCGCTTAACTCAAAAAAGACAGCTGACTTGTGGGGTATTTCTGTAAAATTGCTTCAGTCCATTATTGTGAATATATCTCCACATCTAGCTGCAATATTTAATAAATGTGTCAATAGTGGAGTGTTTCCTGATCTCATGAAATACAGTAAAGTGATACCTTTATTTAAAACTGGATCAAAAAGCGACCCTGGTAATTTTAGACCAATTTCAATACTACCTGCCATTAGTAAAATTTTTGAAAAAATTATATTGCAGCAATTACAATCACATTTTAATTCAAATATGCTACTACATAATGAGCAGTATGGATTCACAAGAGGTCGTTCTACCATTCACGCAGGGGTAACGCTTCTGAAGCATATTTTCAATGCCTGGGAGAATAAGCAAGATGCCATTGGTATATTTTGCGATCTCTCCAAAGCTTTTGATTGCGTTGAACATAATACCCTATTACGGAAACTCAATTATTATGGTATCAGAGATTCGGCACTGGACCTAGTTGCCTCATACCTCAGTGATAGAATACAACATGTTGATATCAATGGTAGTCGGTCTTTAGGGGCTTCTGTAGCTATGGGCGTGCCACAAGGATCAATTCTAGGTCCGTTTCTATTTTTAGTTTACATTAATGATCTACCGTTCTATGTACAGAACTTGCGACATTGTTCTATTCGCCGATGATACATCACTTATTTTTAAAGTTGATCGCAAGCTGAGGAATTTTGACGAAGTAAATAGTTCACTTGCACTAGTTCTGGATTGGTTTACAACCAACAATTTACTTCTGAACGCAAATAAGACGTAGTGTGTTAGATTTAGTATGCCGAATGTTCAGAACTACGGTACTAATATTATTTTGAACGGTGATACCCTTAATCTTGTAGAATCAACCGTATTTTTGGGTATTACTCTAGACAGTAAATTACAGTGGAACGCCCAAATATCGGGTCTTGCAGGGAAACTTAGCTCTGCGGCTTATGCTATTAGTAAAGTCAGACAGCTCACGGATGTAGAAACTGCCAGGCTGGTTTATTTTAGCTATTTTCACAGTGTCATGTCGTATGGAATTTTACTGTGGGGCAAGGCAGCTGATATAGAGATTTTTATACTCCAAAAACGAGCTATACGTGCGATTTATAAACTGAATGCACGAGTTTCTCTTAGAGAAAGATTTAAAGAAATAGGCATTTTAACAGTTGCATCACAATATATATATGCGAATATTATGTTCGTTAAACAGAATATACATTTATACAGTGTGAACAGTGACATACATGCAATAAAAACTAGAAATAAGCATAAATTGGTTGGGACGTATTATCGTTTACAGAAGGTTCATGACTCCTTTGCAGGATTTGGTGTGCGTTTTTATAACAAAATTCCTCTAAACATTATGAACCTTCCTTTGAATAAATTCAAAGTGGCTGTTAAGACACACCTCCTAAAAAAGGCATATTATACTATTAAAGATTATCTAAACGATACAGAGAAATAGCAATGAGTTGCTTGCTCATCACTCGAGCTACATAGGGGCTACTTCTGTTTGAAATGTTGTTTTATTGCTGAAACTCACTTATTATTGTTAAATTATTATTATTATGATATTGTAAGGTATGGGTACTTTGAGATTATGTGGCACCTTTAACTAGTATTGACTTTTTTTTTGTGAATAACAGATTCAAAATTTGTAAGTTCACTTGGTCCACACATGGTCACGTACTGCCCTTGCCCTCTTTTTATTGTTGTAACAGAATCATTGTATTTACTGGCGAATAAAAAGAGTGGCCGTGAGTTTTTCTTGCCAGGTTCTTTCCTCACAGGCTCTACCTATTGCCTTGCGAATCTGGCGGTAAATGTAAATGTAGAAGCATTTTCTTTTTTTGACGTTCATAAGTGTTACTTTGTGACCTACATGAATAAAGATATTTTGATTTTGATTTCGATTTTGACATAAACTTCTAAAAGTGAACGTACTAATTCATTACCAAAACCAAACCGGTTACAACTGTTTTCACGCCATTCTGTTAAGTCCTATGTGTTGTAACTATAGTTATACTTTACCACTGAAATCATTTAAACACTGATTATAAAGCTGAATGTTATTTTGTTAAATTTAGAATTTGGTTTAAAGGCTGAGATTATCCCAGATTACTTTATGAGTATTATAATAGATAATTATCCGTATGACCAAGTCCATCGCACTTTTCTAACATCTTCAGATCATTAGGGCACCTAGAGAATGCACTATGTAAAGGGGATATATACATTATGGTAATTATACTATAGAGCTATAGCTGCAGAATTTATAGTTCTGTCACTAATGCCGTAAATAATACAATTAGTTACAATATAACAATTTGGGGGGTGATTGTTGCTCGCGTCCGTAGGATTTACCACCTTTCCTTGACCCACCCTACACGTGCCCCCCGGGTGGTGCAAAACGAGCAACAACACAGGCCAAAGGGAACTAAAAACGCCCTAAAAGTGTGGCAATAGTGGAAAAAAAAAAAAAAAAAAAAAAAAAAAAAAAAAAAAAAAAAATGCCCTGGGACCGGGTGACCCCAGATGACGGCTAACCTTACTCAGACATGCGGGGCTCTGTCTGGGTGGACCTTTGTTTCCCTAGCTGATCGTGGGAACAAATATGGTACTGATTTTAAAGAAGAAGGACGGCGATGTGGTTCGCCACCCATCACGTCTCAGTCCCAGGGTAGGCGAAAAGTGGGCTATGGAAAGCCGCTTTGCGACGATCAATGTAAGAGGAGGTATGAATGATAAAATGGGCGAAATGTGTAAGTTGATGAGTGAAAGACGACTGGATGTTTTGTGTGTGAACGAGACTAAGCGGAAAGGGTGTGACACAACCACACATGGGCCATTTACAGCTTTTTGGTCAGGGGTGGCTGACACTAGTCGGGCCAGTCAAGGTGTTGGGATTATCCTTTCTGCTAGAATGAATGAGTGTTTGATTGACTTCGAATGTGTAAGCCCAAGGCTAATGTGGATGAGGCTGAAGGTCGGTCTTTCGCGCATCTTTGTAGTGGGAGTTTATGCCCCACAGGATGCGCAGTGGGACCGGTCCAACCAAGCACAGAGTGAAAGGCAGGTGTTTTGGGACAGCATGAAAGATACCTTGGGTAAATGCAAGCCGAATGAAAGAATCATAATGTTAGGGGATTTTAATAGTCGGGTGGGAGTGGAGCGTGATGGATATGAAAGTGTTTTGGGTAAGTTTGGTTTCGATAGAGTGACTGAGAATGGAAAAAGTTTGCTTGAAGTATGTTTGGAGTGGAATCTTGTGGTAACAAACACTCTGTTTAACCACAAAGATATCCACATGTATACTAGACAAGAAGGAGAACAGAGAAGTATGATAGATTTTGTGATTGTGGACGACAGATTGAGAAAGACAGTGATGGATACCCGGGCTTATCGTGGCACTGGTGTCGAAACAGACCACTATATGGTTGTAAGCCGGTTAAGAGGTTTATTTAAACGGTGGCGACACTACGCCCATGAGTCTGGGACCGAGCTTGAACGGATAAAAGTAGAAAGCTTGCAAGAAAGGAATAAAAGAGAAGAATTTCGAAATAGCTTGAGAGAGAGGTATGAGAATATGGATGAAGAAGATGATATGGAAAAGTTATGGGTGCAGTTAAAGGAAGGACTTGTACAAGTAGCTGTGAAAGTATGTGGTGTCAGCAAAAGGAAAAAAGGACGCATGGTCAAAAGAATGAGTGTAGAGGCACAAATGGTTGTAGCGTGCAAGAAGAAAGCGTGGCTGGACTGGTTGGCAATCAAAGCCAATCACAGAATGAATAAGGCGACAGATGAGGATGTCTCAATAGCAAAAGAGGAATACAAGAAGCGTAAAAGAGAAGTAAAGAAGGTGATAGCTAAAGAGAAAGAGAATGAAAGGGATGAATTTGATAGGAGGTTATCTGACAACTTCCAGGAAAATGTTAAACTTTTCTGGAAGTCTATAAGAACAGCCAGGGGCACTATCCAATCCTCGCAACTGGACAAAGTCAGAAACCACGATGGAAGCTCTCTGAGTGGGGAAGAAAGTGTTTTAAAGAGATGGAAGGAATATTTTGAAAGTCTGTTTGAGAAAGAGGATGCGCAAGCGGAATCTCGTATAGAGGACAAGAATAAAAGTGGGAATGAAGAGGAGAATGAAATAAGTGTGAAAGAGATTATGGATGCACTGAATGGCATGAAAGCTGGAAAGGCAGCAGGATATGACAGGATCTCGACAGAGATGCTGAAAGCAGGACAAGGCGTAGTATCAAGTCAGCTGTACCGCCTTTTTAACCTTTGTTGGAGAAGCGGTAGTGTACCAGAAGACTGGTGCAAAGCCGTCATTGTGCCGCTGTACAAAGGGAAAGGGTCACAGCGAGACTGCAAAAACTACCGCGGGATAAGTCTGCTCAGCGTCGTCGGCAAGTTATATGCAAGGGTTCTGATTACTAGATTGACGAATGACACTGATGACAAATTGTGGGATGTGCAAGCTGGATTTAGGAAAGGAAGAGGATGCATGGATCAGGTCTTCTCTTTGCGCAGCATTGCCGAAAAGTTCCTGGCAAAAAGACAAAAGGTCTACTGCGCTTTTGTAGACTTAGAGAAGGCCTATGATAGAGTGGTGAGGAGCGAATTGTGGTCAGCGCTGTCCATGTATGGAGTAAGCAGCAATCTGATACGAGCACTGAAATCACTTTATGAGGGTTCCAGTGCTTGTGTCCGCATAAACGGGACATACACGGACTGGTTCGGTATCGAACGAGGCGTCAGGCAGGGCTGTGTAGCGTCACCAATGCTGTTTAACCTATACATGGATAACTGTCTGAAAGATCTGAAAGCGAGTGTGTGTGGTTTAAGAATGGATGAATTGACTATCAAGTGCCTCTTATATGCTGATGACCAGGTAATACTTGCGTCATCGGCGGAGGAGTTGCAGGTGATGGTTAATATTATGAATGAGTCTTTGAAAAGGAAGGAAATGAAAGTGAACGCAAGTAAGACGAAAGTAATGGTATTTGAACGAGACGAAAGCATGTCGAACTGTGCGATTGTTATTGAAGGAGAAAGAGTGGAGCAAGTGAAAGAGTTTGTGTATTTAGGGTCCAAGTTTACAAGGGATGGAAGATGTGACGACGACATTGAAAGAAGGGTTGTGGCAGGGAATCAAGTGAATGGGGCTCTGCATAACTTTATGAACAGTCAGAAGATTTCCCGGAGGGCTAGGCTGGCTGTTCATAGAGGAGTGCTGGTCCCTACACTTATGTATGGAAGTGAATGTTGGGTTTGGCAGAAGAAGCATGAAAGTAAAATAAATGCAGTGGAAATGAGAAGTTTGAGAAGTATGACTGGAGTGACATTGGTTGAGAAAGTGAGGAACAGCGAGATACGAGAACTTTGCGGTGTATCAGAAGATGTAGTGAGTAAGATAGAAAAAGGGATGCTTAGATGGTTCGGGCACGTAGAAAGGATGGATGAAAGAAGATTGACGAAACAGATACATAAGGCGGGCGTGAATGGACAGGCAGGTAAGGGTCGACCTAGGCGAACGTACTTCGACCAAATCGGAGATGTTTTGAACAAAGGTCAGGTCAAGAGCACCCAGAACCGGAGAGCGTGCATGAAGATAGTTATGAAAGTGGAAGAAGCGAAAGAAGTATGCCAGGACCGTAGCAAGTGGAATTCCATAGTCTCTGCCTACCCCAATGGGAAAGAGGCGTGACCATATGTATGTATGTATGTATGTATAACAATTTCAATCAATTTCTATCTAATCATTTTAAGAACAGGTTTTTTTTTTTAGTTCCGCGACCAAGGCCGCGGCCGCTCTAACGTCCGTTGCCGGGCGTCTCTGGTTACAAGCAGAATGTATTTCCAGTGGCGCCCGGCAGACTTTGACCACCTCTGTGGTCTCTGCGGGGGTTGGGTCGGGATGAGAATCCCGCGTCGTTGGGGTAGGGTTTTATCCCGCGTCAGTGAGTGAATCTGGTTGCGTGCTATGGGGCAAAGGCCCCGCAGCACGCAACCCTTCTAGCCTGCTTCTGTAAGGACGACGGGTGGCGATCCCGCCGTCCTCAGGCCCCGATCATGGAGGTTGATGGTCTTGGGCGTAGATGAGTCTGCGGCGGCCTCGCCGCTGACTACGGAACTCGGCGGGGAGGGCACGCTCCCTCTCCCTCTCGGCCGCCTCCTTCGCGAGCATGACTTACTCGCAAAAGGACACGGCCGCGTTCCACCTACTCCCGCTGGAGACCATGGCTTGAAGCATGGTCTCCAGCGAGAGGGTATCCACGCCCAGACCCACTACGAGGTCCCGGCGCTGACTCGCCCACGCTGAGCACTCCACCAACGTGTGGAGTGCGGTGTCGTCGTCGGAAACCTCGCAGTGTTGACACCGGGGTGTGACCTCACGATGGATGCGAAACAGATAGCTACCGAAGCATCCATGCCCGGTAACGATCTGCGTCGCACGATACGTGAGGTCAACATGCTGCCTCTGCAGCCAATCATCCGTGATCGGTCTCACCGCCGCGATGATGGTGGCACCCCACTTGGGTTGCTCAAGTCACACCCTCCATGACTCCATGAGATCCTGTCGGAGTTGGGACCGCCGGTCATCGATTTCTCGAGACGCAGGCCTGTGGTCCCGCTCCAGCGCCATTGGAACAATGACGCAAGGGCTCTCGCTTCCAGGTCCCATGGAGGGGTCCCGGCTAGGAGACATGCTGCCTCTCCGGTGATCGTGCTGTAGCCCCTTATTGTTTTGACGGCCAAGGTCCTCAACGGTCTGTTAAGGAGCGTTGAGTTGTTGGCCGTCAACCACGCCGCCCATACGGGAGCCCCGTATAGGGCCATACTCCGCACGATCCCCAAATACAGTCTCCTGCAGGAAGCGTTGGGTCCCTTTAGGTTGGGCATCAGTCGCGAAAGCGCGACCGATGCCTGTGAAGTTCCATCGGCTATCAAGTACGATCCCTAGATACTTCATCGAGGGCTTGATGCCGATGCTAACGCCTCCCACATTTATGCTGGAACCTTCAGGTGGACCGTTCCGAGGTCTGTGAAAACACAGAACCTCGGACTTGTGCAAGGCCACCTCCAGTCCCAGCCGCCGTATCCGACCCACGACTTGAGCAACACCCGTCGTGACCTTGAGTGCTGCCTCCTGGTACGTTGCACCCCGCGCCGTGACGAGGGTATCGTCGGCGTAGCACGTTACGTCGACGCCCTCAGGTAACGCACCCCGCAGCACCCAGTCGTAGCCGATGTTCCACAGAAGCGGCCCCAGGACCGACCCCTGCGGAACACCGCACGACACATCTCGCCGAGCTGGCCCGAGCCAGCTGGGGAAAGCTATGACCCTCTCCGAGAGATAGGCCCCGACAATACGACGGAGGTAGAGAGGCGTTTCGTGATACACGAGCGCCTCCCTAACGCAGCTCCATGGCAAGGTGTTGAACGCGTTGGCGATGTCAAGAGACACCGCCACCACCACCCTGCCCTGCGAGACTGCTTCCTCCGTCAGGCTCCTGACGCGCATGATCGCGCTCACGGTGGAGCGTCCCCGACGGAAACCCACGCCTCACTCCAGGCGTTGAAGTCTCCCAGGAGCAGGACAGGGCGAGGACGGCACGCAGCGAAGACGACGTCGAGCTCAGTGACCAATAGCTCAAACTGAGTCTCGTCCAGTGTCGGCGAGATGTAGGTGGCCACGACTGCCAACCCATCATATTCCGCCGCAACACACCCGCGGCCCCTTGCAATGATAGCAAGGCGCGAGTTGTCTGCGGCGGACCCCCCGAAGATAAAACAGGCCGAGCCGTCCTCGTCCACCGGGCTTCCCGGGTGGACGTAGTACGGCTCGGCAACCACGGCCAAGTTTATGGACCACTGCCGGATGCTCTGGTACAGAAGATCCTGAGCAGCGCGGCAGCGGTTCAAATTCACTTGCAGGATGCGGATATGGGCGTCAGACATTAATGGACGTCCATATCAGCATCCCGCCGAGAAACATCTGGCCGTGCAGTAGCGGCACCCCCACCGCTCTCAGCGGACGGACGAGGCATTGGCCTCGAGGCGGCGCAGGTTGTGCTGCCGACCCGGTGGTCCGCAGTTTTGCCCTCCGCCTCGCATCTAAAGCAGCGAGGCGGGGCATCACAGGCACTTGCCTTGTGACCGGGCCGGCTGCAGCGGAAGCACCGATCGCCCACGGTGACTTCCGCTGTGCACTGCACTCCGACGTGCCCCACCACCATGCACCGGAAACATCTGGTTTCCCGGGCACGAAGGAGGTGCACCTGCGCCTTTAGGAAGCCCCCTACGAGGAGGCTTCGTCCGTCCGTCACTTTCAGTGCAGCCGCGACGGGGCACTGGATGACTGTCATCCCATGACCAGTGGAGCCGAAGGAGATGTCTCCAGCCTTCACTTGGTCACGGGGACAGCCGCCCGCCTCCACGACGGCGGAGATTACTTCCTCCGTCGTGGCCGCGTCATCCAGACCCGTGATGCGCAATGCAGCGCATTTGGTGGGCCTGGTGACGCGGACGGCTTCTGCGTCCAGCGCGTCCCTAAGCTGCGCTGCTAGGGCGTCAGTTTTAGGGCCGCTGGAGGCGCCGGAGACCTCGAGGAGGCGAGCCCCGGTGCGTGTCGTCTTGCACCGGAGACCCCCCTGGATATCGAGGGCTGAGAGGTTGACTGAGGACTTCACGGTCCTCAGGACATCAGCGTACCCCACACCCTCCGTCGTCACCGTAAGGACGACAGCTGTGGAGCGAGGAGCACGGGGCCTCTTCGGCGCCTTCGCTGCGGTGGCCTTGGCCACTTTCTTGGCCACTTTCTTGGCGGCCTTCGTCTTCCTCTTATTGGCCCCCACTATCTCCCATCCCTCCCGTCCGGAGGGATGTAAAGGAGCAGCGGGAGCGTTAGAGGAAGAGGAGGCGGCAGGGGTGCCGCTCTTCTTGCCGCGCCCCTTCGCCTTCCGCGCCTGGGCCGCGGTCTCGGCCGGCAACCGGTACGCTGGAGCGGACTGGGGCGGAGCGGGTTGGCGGACAGCGGGTGTGCCGCTTGGTCCTGGAGCGGGAGAACCGCTAACAGCCGCCGCGTATGAGAACGCGGGACGTGCTAGCGGAGGGCGGTACGCCCGGTCCTCCAGGACCGCGAGGCGCCTCTCGATCGCCGCCAGGACCTGTACCATAGTCGGCACAGGTTGTGGCGGCGATCCGGGCGCCGTGTTGGGCACCGTGGTGGGCGCCATGGTGGGCGCCGTGGTGGACACCTTTTTGGACGCCGTGGTTGGTGCCGTCGTGGGCGCCTTGGTGGGCGCCGTGGTGGGCGCCGTGGGTGGCGTCGTCTTCGGCGCTGGTCCAGCCGTCGGAGGAGGAGGCGGCAGCATGGGACCGGGAGGCGCCTTGACCACCTTGGTCAAGTCAGCGACCTCCCGCCACAGGTCATCCATCTGCTTCCTGGAAGCAGCGAGCTCCGCCTCCAGGCTCGTCACCTGCTTCCGGAGCCTCGCCTCCTTCTTGGTGACGCTCCGCGCGAGGAGCTTGTTGAAGGAAGATTGGGCTTCATCCACCAGTGAAGCCACAATCTTCTTCCTCCCCGCCACGTTCCTGTTGCCCCGCATGGCCGCGTTCATGCGGGCAAAAACGCTCATCAGCTCCCGCGTGGGCGGCCCACCGATTTCCCGGCGACTTCGCTGGGACAGTGGGACCGAGGACGACGGAGGAGGAGTTGGCGGCCGCCTTCTGTACGCGTCGAGACGCGTACGCACCGTCTTGACCGGCACCTCCTCCTCCGAATCGCTGGAGAGGAGGGACCCCCACCCAGAGCAGCTGGTGCTACGGTCGCGCGGCGGCCCCCCCTTCTCCTCGAGGGTCCTCTTCTTCATCGCAGAAGGGCGGCCCTTCTTCACACTGCTGGGAGCTGACCCATCGTCAGTCCCAGCAGCATCAGTTCCTTGGGGCGTCGACATCGCGCTGCAATTAGGCGGCGCGGCGCGAGCCCCCAAATCAATTTGCATCGGAGTCCGTGATGGATGCGTAAAGTCGTCGGTTGATACTGCCCGGGAAAGGGCAGTATCGGGACCGGGGGTATCGTCGGGTTCACTATTCATAATGATCACAATTTTTATTGGCACCAAGTTCAGAATAAATACGTTCGGTCACCCAACTTGCCACTGCGTTACCGTGGTCAAGTTGGGGTCCAGGGCGGACGGCGAGGACGTAGTATCTAATCACTTGGGGCCCCGCCCCTTTAAGAATAGGTTAAGCAAACTCATTGCTTTGAAATACAGAAGTAAATAACAGTCAACTGCACGTTTGTCATATACCCTACATATAACACACTGATTAGAAATAGCAAACTTATCATTAAAGTAATTCTCTATAGGCTCATAATATACCTAGGTACCTAATCTAACGCTTTTCCACCAAGGCTTAACCATAATATTGTAGAAATAGCAAAGCGGTTAATAATAATTTCTTGGCACTCTGACCAAGAAGAGAGAATAGAGTAAAAACTTTCAAATTTCTACCATGTTCTGACCAAGCCCTGTAGTTTATGCAATGCGTAATGAATAGCCGTACCCTCATCCCGACCATAAACAGAGCACTCTTCAACTTTATCAACATATTGACAACATATTTAACAACAGATGTGGTTTATTATTATTATTATTTTTTTAAACGGGATAAAATTCTGGTACATAATATAATTTTACAATGGTTACCACGGTTCATTATTGTAGCTGATGTTGATGGTTGAGAGTGAGCTATGAGAGTGAATCTAAATTTTTATTGATCTTAATACTTTAACTAGGTACATCGTTTGTACTAAAACGAGACATTGTGCATCTGTGTTCGCCTTTTTCATCATGATCATTATTAAACAGAGGTAACTACTCATGTACTTACGTACATATTATTACTATTTCTGTGGAGAGTGTCAGAATCCACCGGAACGTTAGCGGTAGTTAATATTCACCAGCACACGGACTGTCGCCACTTCGACAATCAACGTCTACGTGCTTTGCGTACCTCGAATTCCATGATGGAGCCGAGGAGTCCCGGGGTGCTATACTCTGGAGGCCGTCTGCAGCGACTGTGGCCGCGGCTACGAAGGCGACTGTGTAGGCAGTTACGGCCACGGCCCTGATGGCAGCGGCTTGGTCTAGGACTTCCTCCCTTGTGTACATCTTCCACCCAGGCGCGATCCCTCACCGGGTGGCGAAATTGTTGAGAAAAGACAAACTTGATTAGTTGATTAGTATATGAAGTTACGAAGTATCGAAAACGGTGGGTCAATGTTTTAACAATGGTGAAGCTCAACCACAATGGTGAAACAAACAACGTAGAAGTGTCTAAGACACGTAATATCCATCACTGGGGTCCGTTGTACCTTTTATAAAGTGCATACCTATAGCTAAGAACATATTGGGTACCTAATCCAGATATCGTAAAGTAAAAAGAAAAACATAAATCCTAAAATAAAATTCTATTCTTATATACCTACATGCGTGTAGGCAATTCCTACACACGTATTTTGTTCTAATTGAGTTTCAATAGGTGCCTAAGCAGTAACTTTGCCAAACCCCAACAAAAGACAAAAATTGTAAACATCAGGCCCAGAAGAGCGTATACTACTAGTATGACCACTACCAATATGCTATCTTTTATTTGTGCATCAGATCCGCGATCACATATTTAAATAAAATCTCTCATTTTATATTCCTTTAAGAAAGAAAATCGATATATTACTACTATTCTATTCTCAAATACATACGTGTAGCTATTTCTTATACGCGTATTCTATGCTATTAAGTTTAAATAATAACTAGTATTTCAATCCCCAACAAAATAATAGATTTGTGAAAATCAGGGAACTTTCAATTATATTATAATGTAAGTAATAATGTCGGGTACCTTTATATAAAATTTTAAATAAGAAAATAAACTAGGTCATAGCAACATCAAGTACATTCTTATGGTAATAATTTGTGAATAATACACTTGTAAATTCGTAGTCTAAACTGCACAGGAACTCTCTCGATCTTACTACAACACTCCCTTTTATGCAAGTCCCCATGGTGGGAGTTGGCAGGCATTGACAGTGCGTTTTTATATTTTTCTACCCTCCCATTTTTACCCCCATCACATTATTTCTCGCTTCGGTGTTGCAAGGACAATGAATTAAATATATTAAAATAATAGGAATCAGTAAAACCTAACAATACATATATCAATATATATATATAAATATATATATTTAATAAAATATATATATATATTGTTAGGAGGTATATTCGCACGAGGCATACCCCCCTCCGTTTCTATAAAAACGTAGTGTCAAGAATAGGTCGGACAGTCGTTTTCCAACTCTCGTAGCGATAACATGTCTTAAGTAATTGTTGTTATAAAGGTCACGTGACCCTATTTATAGTCATTTACGTGTAGTCCACGTTAGTATCGGATATTGCAAATACAAGTTGTGTAATTGTCACTGTTAAAGCTAATAAATGTAATGGGTACTTTTGTATAAAATACTGACTTACTTATTTCTTGTGAATAAAAGGTTCTTTTAATTTATTCTGCTTTTGATTGCTAACATCAGAAGTGGGATAAAGGATTCATGTCCACACTTACTTCTTTGTTTTGTTTCATATCAAGTAACAATTACTAAACTTGCCGTTTGCTTTTGCGTTTTGTGTTGTGTTATAAGTGATAGTGATTGATTGGTGCGTACTAAATCGCGTAGCAATGTGAAGTCGAGTAGGTACTTCAGGAAGTCGCCCAAGCATAATTGGTGTACTGGAGGTACACCCAGTTGATCGTTGAATCGTAGCGATTCGCGACTTAGCTCACCGCGTTGCTACCTCACGTGGATTACTATTACGTGGTACCCTACATCGCGTTCACATTATGTGAAGCGCCGTCGAATACCTGGGTAAGGTTATTAAACATGATCGGTAAAACCGAGATCAAGTAAGTACTAGCTTTATACCTAAAACTGTAAGCAGCATAATGCGAGTTGCGTTATTTTGATTAGGCGAACAATTGTCCATTACGACTTGACACAAATCTGTGTACTATGGACGTGACGAAGAAGTGTTACTACAACGACTACGGTATATAGGTACCTACCTAGTGAGGCAAAAGAACTTGCGTCACGTTACTCTCGTAGGATATGCGTATCCCTTTGTCATAGAGATAATTTTAATTTTAAAATTAGTAGATACCTACCTACCTCAATGACTTTTGTATGAAATATTGTTACCACCTAGTGCAGTACGATTATCAGGGTCAAGTCAAATTAGTCTTTGATGAAATCACAAACATCATTTGTTGTAGTAAATGCAGATGTTCTTGGTTTAGGTAATATGAGTCTAATGGTTTCTTGTATGTCATGCAACTCCTGGAAGAAGATTTGTTTTCTATGTACCCACCACTAGTACTATTACATTTTCTGTGAGCTATTATGTGCTTTGTATAGATAAGACTACCGAGAATTGAAGTGTGTATTTCTTAATGCTGACTTTGTTGTTTTATGTCTCCATCAACCATCGTCTGTGATTGGATTATGGAGCTACACTATGACATACACACACGCCGGAGATGCACCGTGAGAAAGGAAAGCGGTACTGTCGGACGGATGTCGACGTGCTGTGAATGGAAGTAAACCATAAGGGGTAACCCTAAGTGGTTCGATATCTTATGAAAGATGAAGGTAACTTTGAATATTACTAAAAGTGTAGTTTAATGTAAACGTTTCGAAAGGTGTTAACTTTAAATAGTACAGCTCTGTGTGCTGTACTCCGACTATAAAAGTTTAGTTCTGTGTACTTTGCTTCAACTTTTAATGTTACAGTTCTGTGTACTGCTGGACTCGAGCGTGCACTCCCCTGCAAGGTTGGGCGCGTGCTACCACACGAATTCACACGACCGATACAAATTGGAATGGCTGGTTCGTGTGAGATGCCGAGTGGTGCGTTTCTCGAGCGGCTATGGTGCCTGTGCGAGGAGGACCTAAACCGCTGCTGAACTGGTGGTTCAGTGGTGTGGTGAGTGAGCTCCGAGGACTTGTGAGGTGTTCTCAATAGTGGTGAGTTATTTAGGGAGCTAGTCGCGCTTGCCTTACGGCAACTATTTGTGGAGTGAGCTTGGTTGTGATAACCGCTCAGCTTAACTGATGATACCTACCCATGGGGTGTATTTCTTCTTGTTGATATCTACTTACGTTTGCCTGATGGCAGTGACGACTAATAAGGTGTGCTTAAACTCAATGTAAGATGCCACCTTGGCTTGTTTTAGATTTGGTGACGGTAGATAAGTGCTGATCGCGAATGTATGAGTGCACGCATACATTAACGATAGTGCTACCTACAGTCGTAAAAATCAAAGTAAGACAATGTTTCTAGAGACCTAGTAGACTGTAACGAATAACAGCATTGTGTTTTCTGTCTAATGATTTGTGTTCACAGAAGTGAACGAAGGACGTAGTACGTCGGTGGACGTGTAGGTACGTTTGTCGTCCACCCGGTGCCGTGGCAAAGGGTTGCCATGTCACACTGGCATAGTAGCTAGCGTGAATGGTGGATACGATAACAGTATGTCGAGTATTGTTACAGTTTACTCCAAGCAGTGAAGTTTTGAAAGTACAGTTCAGAAGAGAAACTATGTGGTGATGTGCTACATACTGCCGCACGCTTGTCTTCACGTGGGCGCACTGTCAGCTGCGCGCTCAGCTTCGTGGAGGCACCCTGCCTCCTGTGCGTGCCTAACAGCACGCAACCAAGCGCTCTTCTTCGTGGAGGCGCCTTGCCTCCTGTGCGCGCTTGGAAGCACGCAGCCGCGCGCTCACGTTGGTGGAGGCGCTCTTGCCTCCTACGCGTGCCTGAAGCACGCTGCCGCGCGCTCCTCTTCGTGGGGGCGCTCTGCCTCCTGTGCGTGCCTGAAGCACGCTGCTGCGCGCTCATCTTCTTGGAGACGCCCTGCCTCCTGTGCGTGCCTATCAGTATGCTGTCGCGCGCTCTCCTTCGTGGAGGCGCTCTGGCTCCTGTGCGTGCCTGAATCACGCTGCCGCGTGCTTTCCTTCGTGAAGGCGCTCTGCCTCCTGTGCGTGTCTGAAGCACGCTACTGCGCGCTTACCTTCGTGGAGGTGTCCTGCCTCCTGTGCGTGTCTAACAACACGCTGTCGCGCGCTCTCCTTCGTGGAGGCGTCCTGCCTCCTGTACGTGCCTGAAGCACGCAGCCGTGCGCTCTCCATCATGGAGGCGCTCTGGCTGCTGTACGTGCCTGAAGCAAGCAGCCACGCGCTCTCCATCATGGAGGCGCTCTAGCTCCTGTACGTGTCTGAAGCACGCAGCCGCGCGCTCTCCATCATGGAGACGCTTTAGCTCCTGTGAATGCCTGAAGCACACAGTCGCGCGTTCATCATCGCGCAGGCGCTTTCCCTGCTGTGCGTGCCTGACAGCCTGCTGTGCGAGCCCGTCAGCACGTCCGCCAGTTCACGCCGTGCCTCGCCGAGGCAGTGCAAGTGGTACCAGTCAGTCTGCAGGTCGCAGCCCACCAGGTGGTACCCGTCAGTATTTAAGTGACTCACGTGTTGTGTAACCGCGCCGTGTGCGCGTTTCGCTTTGCTTTATGTTCCAGCTAGAAGCGACTAGTGTTGGTTGTCGCAGTTCTACTAGAACTGTTAGTGCCCGACGTAAGTGGCGGCACCCTGAGGTCTTCATCAGGAATGGACGAGCGAGACCTGTGACCAGCTCCACGATCGCTCCAAGACGTATGGCTGCGTACCTACGTGCTGGGAATGTACCCTCGTATGACCGTAAGTCACCTGACTGGTTACGTGTTAATATCGGGGTGTTTGTGATCACCTCGGTATGGTTGTCTCTTGAGGTATTTGAATAACGCAGCTTGAGGTGCTTATACCTGTGGCCCTTGAGGCAGTGTGTTTTACTTTGCTTTATGTTCCAGAAAGAAACAAGTAATGCTGTACAAGTCTTGAGGAGTTCGAAGAACGACTTAAGGTGCTTGTACCTATGGCCTTTGAGGCAATGGCCATTGAGGCAATGGCCTTTGAGGCAGTGGCCCTTGAGGCAATTCACGTTTCCCTTTGCTTTATGTTCCATACAGAAACAAGTAAGGCTGGTGCCCGACGTGCGTCGCGGCACCCTGAGGTCTTCGTCAGGATTGGACGAGCGAGACCTGTGACAGCTATTAAGACGTTCGAAGAATGACTTGAGGTGCTTGTAGCTGTGGCCTTGAGGCAGTGGCCCTTGAGGCAGTGGCCCTTGAGGCAGTGGCCCTTGAGGCAGTGGCCCTTGAGGCAGTGGCCCTTGAGGCAGTGGCCCTTGAGGCGGAGACAAAATTCCAAATGGAAAGTGTCTTTTCTGGCCAGGGAAGCTGATCGGATTTGCAAACCTTTCAGTCACTATGCGACGTGCGCGCTAGTGTAGTTATTTGGCATGTTCACTTTTACTATGTTGTTGATTAGCTTTAAGAGCGTGATTTATAGTTGCGTACGAGTGAATCGTGTAAAAGAGTGATGCCTAAATTGATTGAAAGACGATGTAGTGAACGGTGTAAAAGGTTGAATGTTGAGCTTACAGCTTCCTCGTTAGTTTCTAATCGGGTGCCTCTTTACAGATGAAGAAGTAGACGATTACGCTACATTGCAGAGGCAGCCCTGTCTGCTGAGCCATCTATGCCGCTGCTAGACTACGGCAACGCCGAAGTGATACCTGCAGATGAACGTACTGCTGGTCCAAGCAGCTGCTCAAGTGGTATAGGTTCAACCTTGTGCTCTTAGCTTCTTGGTTAGTTACTAATCGAGGGCCTCCTTACAGATGAAGTTGATGATGACAGCCCCGTCTGCTGAGCCATCTTTGCCGCTGCTAGACGACGGCAACGCCGACGTGGTAACTGCAGAAGAACCTGCTGATGGTTCAAGCCGCTGTTCAAGCGGAATTCGTGTCGAGGACGACACGGTGTCAGGAGAGGCCGTGTTAGGAGGTAGTTTCGCACGCGGCATACCCCCCTCCGTTTCTATAAAAACGTAGTCAAGAATAGGTCGGACAGTCGTTTTCCAACTCTCGTAGCGATAACATGTCTTAAGTAATTGCTGTCGGTTGTTATAAAGGTCACGTGACCCTATTTAGAGTCATTTACGTGTAGTCCACGTTAGTATCGGATATTGCAAATACAAGTTGTGTAATTGTTACTGTTAAAGCTAATAAATGTAATGGGTACTTTTGTATAAAATACTGACTTACTTATTTCTTGTGAATAAAAGGTTCTTTTAATTTATTCTGATTTTGATTGCTAACAATATATATTTCTAATTATTATTGCTGCTTGCTGCTGACATTGATTTACATATTGCAACAGATTTGAAAAGGTTTATTATTTTAGGTTACTGGGGATGGATGTCTTCAATGGGCCCAGGCGAGCTAGTGGAAATAGGTGGCCGCATGAACAGTGAGCGATACCTTGAAGTGTTGAATGACGTAATGCTGCCTTCAGTGCGGGTCGCATATCCAGAAGGACAAATTTACCTGGTTCAGGATAACTCTTCAGTGCATCGGTCCCGAATTATGCAAGACTGGCTAAATGCACAAGAAGATATAACGGTGTTTGAGTGGCCGGCTAAAAGCCCGGATCTTAACCCTATAGAAAACTTATGGGGTCAGATGGTTTTAAACTGGGACTCAAGTGAAACAGTCAAAAAAAAATTGGATGAAGAGGTAAACAGAACTTGGGAACTAATGCGAAATAGTGCCGCATGTTTTAATATGGTGTCGGGGATGAATAGTCGTCTTCAAGAAGTGATAGACAGTGAGGGCCATCCTCTCCGTTATTAATGCAGTTTATCGATTCTTACCCAGGACAAATCTTTGTGTGCTGAACACGATTATTTGTTATGTGTCTGGGTGTAATTAATCTAAAAAAATATTTAAAATAAGTATTATATCCGTTGTCTAGTATCCATATCACATTAAGGTGCTTATTTTAGGCTATATGACGCTGTGTATAAAGTGTCCTAAAATTCATAATAATAATATTATATTATTAATACCTAATCCCATTACAAGTTTTTGTTTACAAGTTTAGTAATCTTCTAATGTGTTAACGATGCACCATCTGACCTCACATATTTTTCTAATGTTGTGTTAAAAGGGTTACCTACTTATCAGAAAATTTGATCAAAGAGGAAGATGTATATTGCTATACTGTTATAGTTTAGCATGTTGGTTCTTTCTTTGTGATTCACAGGAACACATAACATTTCATTTTTCAACCATTCTTTTATATTCAAAGATTATACAGAGTTGGACTACCTCGGTGGAACAATGGTACTATGTACGGACTGCCACGCTCGAGGTCTCGGGTACGATTCCCGGGTCTGGTGGATAATGTATAATTCTCTTTAGAATTTTACCCAGATAATTATCCCAGAGTCTAGAACTTGTGCCCGGTAAATCGCAATAGGCTCGCCCCCTATTACATGGGACCTAACATAGCTGGCGAGATGAGGGTGTGTTTGCACACCTCTGCCTACCCGTTCGGGTAAAAAGGCGTGATGCTATGATGCTATGTATACAGAGTGTAAAAAATTAATGTTTGCAACTTTAAATAAATAAGTAAATAAATATTGTAGTTATGTTTCTAGAATTATCTAATATTAAGTAAACATTTTATACTTCACTTAGGGTATTG
Organism: Nudaria mundana; assembly: GCA_963556515.1. Lineage (NCBI taxonomy): Eukaryota > Metazoa > Arthropoda > Insecta > Lepidoptera > Erebidae > Nudaria > Nudaria mundana. The sequence goes on from OY748292.1 coordinate 675,447, forward strand.
TATTTTGTCAATAAATTTAGGTCAGGTAAAATTTAAAAATAAGTAACCCCAATTTAACTCAGATAGAAAAACTGTATACTCAACCAGGAATGGAAAGAGGAAAGAAAAAACTTAGAAATGTAATTCGAGAAATAAATTAATATTGTTTATGCAATAAGCCTATCTTTTCTTACAAACCTCATACCTACTATAAAATTTGATTCCTTAAATATTAATTAACAAAAAGTGCTTAAGAAAATAAAAAAATAATTATATGAATAAAAAAAGAACTTGTGTCCGAGGATTTGAACCTCGGTTGTCCGAAGTGTCCACAAAGCAACGGTCATAACCACTAGACCAACATGCCATATGCACAATGATTCAAAAAACTTTAATGCCTTCATGTCATTATCAAGGAGGGTTCCTTTTCTCTGAAGCTGACTACTACAGTATTGTACACCATAGAAAGGTCTACAAAAAAGTCCGAGATAGCATATGTCTATCTCTTAAGGATAACGCACAGTAACCATTTTTATCTTTTATAAATGACAAAAAAATAATGTGTCATTTGCCAAGCTATTTTTACCAATGCAGTTCTATTCCTTATCTAATTGAATACTTTACATACGTTGTGCATTTAATGTAGACCAAAATTGCCATTCAAACCATATAATTTGGACGAATGACTTAAGAGATATATCGTGATGGAATAAAAATACGAGCGCGGCGACGCAGCCGGGCTGTGGCCAATGACGGCAGTGAACACACAGAGATTTTAAGCAATACAGCATAAATCCTTATCCAATTAAGTACCTAGTATTATATAAGATTAATAGGTTATATCATAGGCTTTTTCATTAAAAAATCATTTTCATTCATTCAATTCATTCGACATGTTTTTCGAAAATTATAGTAGGTACCTTGGTTGGATAGGAGTTAGAATAAAACAATAGAATTATAGCCAAAAAGCCGTTTAAAGTAATGTAGGTATTTAAGTTCAAAAAAGAACTGAATCGGATAGGTATAAAGTCATATCTGAAAGACGTCGTCGTTCAAACATAGGTCGTAGTACAGGGAATGCCCAAAGAGCACGTTCAGCTAGAGACGAAGATTCGTCAAGAGAATGTGAGGTTCGGCTCAGCCAGCTTCGGGCTAGATATGGAGCTGAAGGAGTAAGAGAATCCTCAGTTGAGCGTAAGGCTCGCTGCAGCCAAGATTGGGAAAGTCATAGTGTTCGGAGAGCCAAAGAATCGTCTGCAGAGCTTGAGGCTCGCCTCAGCCAGGATAGGGGTAGACATCGATTACAGAGAGCCAGAACTAATTCGTGGGTAAATAAAGAAAATTCTGCCATGAATTACGATCCATCGATTCCTTACAAGGACGATCGATAGTATCAATTGATAGCATGTCAGTAGTGATTGAACATTGTTTGGCATTGAAATTCAAAGACGAATCTAATTCCACAATTGTAATACCACAGATAAAGTCAATCATTCTACCACAGATAAAGACAATCATTCAACCAATGCAAATCATACAAATATTTTCATTGAGATATTTGAATTTTAAGACTGACATGCTACATAGTCTATATTGCACCCGTGCGAAGCATGGGCGGGTTGCTAGTAAGATATAAATTATAAACAGATCCTGAGAGTCCTTCCGATGACGTCAGTTTTTGTGATCTGTTTATAATTTCTATCTTAATATTTTAAGACTACAAAGCTAACTCATTGCTTTGAAATACAAAAAAAATATTTAGAATTATTGTATTTTAAATATTATACAATATTGTACAATATGGATAAATTTAGTACAAATAAATTATACGCTTGAAGCAAACCATGGACAGTTGACAGACTGTTTGTCTCTTTACACCACATCTAATTTAAGTAGGTACATGTCGATGGCATCGGTGGATTTTGGATTGGATTGTTTATTCCATTGCAATAAGAGTTTTTTTTAGTTTACGTAGATACATTGAGTACCCAGTAAGGTAAGTACTTATTCAGAAGCTCCATGTGTGATTCTCTCCACAAATAATCAGTCTTAAGTTACTGAAGTCAAGTTACTGAAGTCAAGTACCAATTGGATATGGAATCCATTAAAAGTTTGTGGGAAATGACTTTGGTATACTTTATTAACGAATTAGTTAACGTTGTGTGCTCAAGACTTAAGTTGAAGTTACCTAATGGCTGAACGGCAATAAAATTGTTTCGAACACTTACAGGTGCCCAGAATATTAAAGTAAGTTTCATCGTAATCGAACCGGTAGTTATTGCGTGATGCCTGAACAAACAGACAGACAGACAGATAGACAAAATTTTTTTAAACACCTTTTTGGGTTCGCTGTCGGTCTAGTAACACCCCCTGCCATTTATTTTTTGATATTTTCAATGTACAGAATTTTCACTTCTACAGATTTATTATAGGTATAGATATAGGTTATAAATAACTTATTAACGTCAGCACATAAGACTTTACTGATTCACAAAGCAAAGGGTAGATCCGTAAGAAAAAAACCTATTAATAAAAACTCCCGGCCACTCTTTTCCAAGAGCATAATGAATCTCAACACCAGTACTGGCTTACTTTTTATCTCAGAAAACTATATTAATTATACAATAAAAAACAAACTTAATTTTGCGGTTCGATCCCTAGACCCGATTACTGTACCAACCGCAAATAATAAGTTTGTCGTAGGTTACGTCACCCGCAGTGGAGTTCACTAAGGGGCGCTGCACACGGCTAAGATACTATAATATTTTATCTTAAGATACAATATCGCTCAACAGCTATACCTACATAATAAATCAGTAACTGGTGATCAAGAAAGCTATAACACGCAAGCGGAGCTGCGGGTAACAGCTAGTTAATACATATATTTGACTGACTTCTAAGCCTTTTCCAAACCCAGTTGGAGTCAGTCTAACTGTTAAATGGCTGAAATTTGATACTTTCCATGATTGCCTTCTGAATTCCAAATTTATTTTTGCTGATTTCTAGGCTGACCTGCAAGGTAGTTGAAGCCCTAAAACAATCCGATTTAGGGATAAAACTACCTGTAACGACTGCCATGGCAACCGGGAGCAACGTCTTAGCGTGCTCTCCGAGGCACGGAGGGGTCTCAAAATCATAAGAAGTGGTCACCCATCCATAAACTTAGCTGGCTAGAATTGCTTAACCTGTGAGCTTCTTTCATAATATATATTTCTTTCAGTGCAAAAGGTGACCGTTCGGTTCTGACTTGTTGATACCGCTCGATTAACTTATAAGTAAACCCATTGGCTATAATTAGGTAAAAATATTCTAAATTTTCATGAAATTTCGTACAGATAGCATACGAGAAATACAGGAGATAATTATTAAACTAACGAAGACATTATACCACTATAGACTAGAGTATAACTTCAGATAGTTAGTGTATACTATTTACCGTATTCATACTTGAATTGTTTAGCCAAAATTTCCAAAAAACTAGAGAACCAAAGCTTATTTGTGCACTATTTTGCTGAAGGAGTGCGCATTTATTTCACGAATAAGTACAAATAATACACTACCTGCACAAAAAAACTATTACATGATAGGTCACAATAGTTCAATAAGATTAAAAGTTACTATGCTTGTGTCCCGAAACCATTATCCAAAGAAAATCCCTTACACATCTGAAATAGTGCAATTTATCCATATAAATCCCTACAGTGGAACTCTAGTAACTCAGACACCTGAGTAGGGACCCGTACCGTAGCGTTTTGCAGACGACGGGGATGTGGATTAATACTGGGCTCCGACGAAGACTAACGAGTTCCTTAACCCTATCCATTTAGGCTTTTCTGGTTGCTTTCATTGGAAAATATTTACCGCTATAAATTCTTACGAAAAGAATAAATCTTTCCTGATTTAAAAAAGTTATTTTGTCTCCTTCCAGTAAATAAACTATAACATCAATAAATATTTGATTTTCAATCCCAACTAGAATCAGATATTGTAATATTTGTAAGCTCAGTGTACAGATGATACAGAGTTGCTTGATGTAAATCAATATTAATTTTGTGAGTAAACATAATATGAGAGCTACCACGTCATATAATCTTGAAGCCCCGATGGGTTCTGTCCTGAGATTTGTGTGTGATTAGTCTCTGTTTGCTCTAAACATTATGAATATGAGATTACCTCGACTAGTGTTGGAATTATTTATATACAAACGTTCACTTACAAGTCAAATGGCTCAAATCAAATATTCTATTTCATATTAAAATATTATATGAAATAAATCCCATTTAATGGAATAGTAAAGCAGTGGGGGTTAGATTACTTATCTATGCAGGGTGAAGTTTTCAAGTGGGCTTGGATGGCCAAATCCGGTACTATAAAGAATAGCGAAAAATGCTCAAAGAGTCACGAGCCCGATTTTGATGAAACTTAAAACCTTATCATTAGATTTTTTAAGAACCTATAATCCTAGCTGGGAATCGAACCCATTGATTTAGAAAAACAAATCACACCCTTTATTATTACACCATACGATAGTGTTGCTGTTAAGGATCAAATTCTGTGAAGTAATGATATACGGCAAATTTAAGAAAAACTTAGAATTTTCATAAAATTTTATAAAAAATCTGTAGAAGTGAAAATTCAGCAGGGCAGGGGTAGGGAGTGTTACTAGACCGAAACCGAACCCAAAAATGTGATAAAAAAAATGTTTGTCTGTCTGTCTGTTTGTTCAGGCATCACGCAAAAACTACCGGTTCGATTACGATGAAACTTAGTATAATTATTCTTTAATATCCTGGGCACCACACTGGGTACTTTTTATTCCGGAAAAGTATGCTATACAATAAAAACAAACTTAATTTTGCGGTTAAATCCCTAGACCCGATTACTATACCAACCTCAAATAATAATTTTTGTTTTTAAAGCAATGAGTTTGGTTAAACTTTTCTTAAAATATTAAGAAATAAATTATTTTTAGATCACAAAAACTGATGTCATCGGCAGGACTCGAACCCACGGCCTTTCCCTAACAGGGGGACTGCTCTGACCAACTAAGCTACGATGACCACTACCGACAACATCGAATTTTTGCTTCATATCATATTCATAATTTCTACATCATCTAAAAATTCAGTGTTTAAATATCGTTGTAACACGATACACTGGAACCGTTAATTCGGCAGAACTGCGGTAGGTGGATCCAACGCTAACCTTAATAGGGCGATGTAGAAATTATGAATATGATATGAAGCAAAAATTCGATGTTGTCGGTAGTGGTCATCGTAGCTCAGTTGGTTAGAGCACTCCCCCTGTTAGGGAAAGGCCGTGGGTTCGAGTCCCGCCGATGACATCAGTTTTTGTGATCTATTTATAATTTCTTTCTTAATATCTCAAATAATAAGTTTGTCGTAGGTTACGTCACCCGCAGTGGAGTTCACTAAGGGGCGCTGCACACGGCTAAGATACTATAATATTTATTTTTATCTTAAGATACAATATCGCTCAACAGCTATAGGTACATCTTCTCTAAATATAAAAATGAATCCCTATTTCCCTTGGTCACGCCATTACGCGTGAACGGCTGGACCGATTTCGCTTATTCTTTTTTTGTTCTGTTCGTAATTATTAGGAGAAAAATCTTATGGAAGAAAAAAAAAGTTATGCGGAACATTAGAAAAATGAATGCGGTACGAAGTTCGCCGGGACAACTTGTACATAATAAATCAGTAACTGGTGATCAAGAAAGCTATAACATGCAGGCGGAGCTAGTAATAACATAATTTCCTATATTTTTTAGTACTTTTGGGAAATTAAAAGTATGTTTTCTTCTTAGTCAAAGATATGTAATTTAAACAAGCCAGATAACAGATAAGGAAGCGATCCTTAGGGTGGCTTAAACGCTGACAGCAAACATCCGTCCCGACAAACATGCACCCTACAGCCTTTTGACAGTATTTTCCTCAATAACAGGGTGAGGGTGACGCTCTTATATCTCTGTGAGGAAAAGTAATGTTGTCTAAAGGTGGTCTTGTTTGAAAGCTAGAATAGAACTGTACTATAAATATATTATACTTAACAACCTTCTATCATCTATATAATGTTTTTATTTTGGGTTATGACATTAGTAGAGCATCTGTGCGCCGACGGTTGCACTGTTGTCACCTTTCTAACAAGACAACACCTGTTCCAAATAGACGAGAAACGGGTTTATTTGGAACCGTAAGTACAGCGAATTCCAGTGTCATGCTTCTTCATAGAAAAATAAAAGTAATTTTTCGAACGCACCATAGTCAGAAACTTACATTGTAGTAGCAAAGCAGCATTAAAATTGCTGTAAAGAACGCTGATTTTATGAGAGCTACTGTCCTATGTAAATGGGTAAAAAGTATTCCACGCAAATGATTCGAGTATCCGCGTCGGGTATTCATAAAACCAGGTAGATAAAAGCTACTACAACGTAACTCTGTGGAACCCAATTAGTAAAAATTTTTGCACTTTAACAGGTTCCTGACTACTGAAAAACTTTTAGTACAGTAATTGGAAAAAGAGAATAAAATGAACAGCTGGAGTAACCACCGAACATAATGGAGAGCTGGTTCGCCACACACAAAAAGTGTTTACAGGAAATGTTTAATATTTTTCGCTAAAAAGTAAAAAGACAATTTCAATAAAAATTTCTTCTTCTATATATATATATAAAAGCTTCATTACAATAAGCTTTTATCTGCATATATAGCGAATTTGAAGCGTTTGTAGCGTAGCTTGGTGGCAAGGCGTTGATCGTGAGTTCTGACGGCAGGCGGCGGCGAGGTGCCATCATGAACCTAGTGCCATCGATCCGCGGCCATCGCTCTTCTGATGTGAGGCCACTTTGGAAGGATTTATGTATGTGTATCATTTATGTGTAAGTATTGATTACGCATAATAAAAGAGCTTCAAACTAATTATTTCGAAAAAAATCATTTTAACAACTTTATTTTTATACCTACCCCTAACATTTGCTACGCAAGTTATGATTATCCATTACGAGCGAAGCGAGCGGGACTCTCTGATTATCTCTGATGCTCGCTTTACTGGGCTTACTTAATTCAGTTTGCGTTATTAGAATTTTCTCGTTTATGTTCAATTGTAAGGTACCGGTACCCTGAGACAGTGGCTTGGTGGCCTGTATGTATAGCGCTAATTGTATAATTTTTTCCTTCTAGGCTTGGTCCAAGCCTGGTCACGTAGTGCCCTTACCCTCGTGTTATCCTTTTTTGGGTTGATGCTCCTAACTATATCACTACTGCTAATAGTGTTAACCAAGTTCATTTCGTGTTTGGGAGGGGAAAATGAGTTTTTTAAATTAACGCATAACGCGTGGTGTATCAGTTGCAGCATCTTACTGGATACGTTGTGTACCTATACTATGAATGTAGTTTTTATTGTCAGTTTCTTTTCTCTTTGGCTCCATCCGTTGTTATGTAAATTCTTATGTGCTGACGTTAATAAGTGTTATGTTATAACCTATATTAATAAATAGTTTTCAGTTTGAGTTTGAGTATAACTATGAATTCTAGATAGTTATAAATGATTATACTGTACTGTACACTACGATACAGTCCCGCACTAGTGGGCACTTTATTGTATGAACCCTAGTAACTTGTATCTTCAAATCATATTAAATCATGAATGTCCCTCCATCGATCACTGCCAAAACTTGATGGATAAGCCCAACCAAACATACATTCAGATTGATATTAAACTAGCCAATGACGTTAACGAAATGGTGTAGGTACAATTTAAGGCAAACACGTAAAACACCTTCAGAGGCATTTAATTAAAACTTAATTAGACAATAAGTACTCTAATGCTGTCAGGAATTAACGGTGGCTACATATTAATCACTCAGATTAATTAAAAAACCAGTCATGTGCGTGTCGAGCCACGCATAAGAAATGGATTCCGTAGTTAGCCATAAAAGCCTCTATAGCTCCTGAAATAACAGAGTTATATCATCCGTTACAGTTTTCCTTCAATGTTCATTACATCTACTATCATCATGATTTTTTTCAGGTTGTTCAAGCCTCCGTTTAGATTTTAGAGGGGAGGGGCTTTCTCTCTCGGTTTTTGCAAAAATATACTCTTCAATGCTAAATATGTCGTAAACGGATACTTAAATCGAAAATCAATGTTTTTGAAAGAAGAAAAAAAATATCATCTCCACTTTACGTGTATTAAAATTTAAAAAAAAAAATCTAAATTTTATTGTTTCACTTTGTTAGTGTAGTAAATATACGTATATCATGCAAAGTTTAATGTTTTTAACATTAACCGTTTGGGAGGAAAGTAGAGGACGGACGGTTGGACTTGGCAAAACCATAAGGGTTCCGAGACATTTACTACAGAACCTTAAAAAGAAGAGCTTTTTGAATTAAAGATTATTATATTTATACCTGTATACAAGCAAAAAGCAAAAAAATACAAAGTATATACAATACAAACAATAGGAAGCAGGAGAGAGCATAAAAAACCTTTTAGCATACGAGTATATTGATGATCTGAGCGAAAAAAATCGCAGAACATTTCATTGTTTTGAATTGAATTTATAAAGGTCTAAGCTCGAAAAAAAAAGAGTTTAATATGAAAATTCTGCCAATATTATACTCGTGAAAGTTGGTATGGTTGGATGTATAAACGTTTGTTACTCTTTCACGTAAGCACTACTAAAGGGACTTTAATTCAAATTAATTTTACTCTATTTTACTTTCGAATAAAACATATTTATATATAGTCCGAGACGCCCAGTTCTTTAATTGGCTGTGCCATAGCGGCTGGCACGTAAGATTTTATTGTCTTTCATCAATATTTCATAGCAAGGCAACGAGTTTCAAGTTTTTTTCAAAACTACAATATAGCTGCTACTTTTTATTAAATTCATTCGGCCATTTTGGACATAACCCATCATAAATGTACCCTGTGACGGCAATAGACTTGCCCCCTATCACGTGGGATTAAAACTACTGGCAAATTGTGGGTGTGTAATGCACCTCTGCCTACCCCTTAGGGATATAGGCAAGCTATCGTATGTGTGTGTGCTTATCCTGCTAATGTGTTCCCGTGGGAATCAGGAACATAAAGCAGCTAGTGATTTTATATTTAGTGTATACACAAACACTCTGTTGGCCCCAAGTTTTCAACATAACATTCAATAAACAATAACAATAACAACAACATTCAACAAACAAAGCGTATCTTCACCAATAATACTATAGTTAGTAAGTACACGACGTACTATAGTTAGTTAGTAACAACATTTGAAGGAAATTAAATTTTAAGTTATTTTGTAATAACTATCTTATAAAGTTGTACTTTGTAGTATTCAGTTCACGTAGTCATTTAAACTTTTACTTTGACTGTTGACAAGAGTAGTGCATAACTTTAAATTGAAGTGAATCAAATCATAATATGGTGGTCTGCTGAGTAGGTAGATATTATAACCAGGTCTAAGAACATTATGCAATGTTCAGTCATCAACGAATCATCAGTTCCACGTATTTAACAATTCTCGAAGCTTAGCCATACTAATCCATCTTCTTCCATCCAAAACTCGAAAACGGCTGGAACAATTTGGCTCACTTGTGTCTTGAAATATTTCGATAAGTTCAGGGAACGTTTAAAACGTAAAATCGAGGAGTCTATACTTCTTTACTACTCAACCAATTTTTAAAATTATTTAACAAATATGTAGCTACATTATCCCCGAGTACTCGTAGCAAATACTACTTTTTATCCCGGTTATGTGTTCCCACGGGAATCGGCAATGAGAAATTTATATAACGCGGGTTGGAGCCGCCGCGCCGCGATGATCAGCTAATTCACAATAAATACATTACAATGTGTCATTACTTTGTAGCTGAGAATGTATCAGAACGCATAAGAGGAGATATAAAATAAAATGAATGCACAGGCCATATATGTAATTCTTGGTCTACAATGTTGTCTGCATCACTTTGACGCAAAGATTACATCTCACAGAGGTGAACCTCATTATCCAAACATGTAAGGGACCATATTGCACAAAAACAATATACTTTTCCTCTGTTTTACTTTTATATTAACGTCTCTGAATAGTGATGCCGCGGACGCGTCAACACATGAGCTATTATGCCGTGAGGTGAAACCGGTCAGTATAAATATTAATAAAAATTTAGTATAGATGTTTTTGTGCAGCATGTGCCATCAAGCGACGACATAAATAGTAAAAAAGACCATCGGTGCAAAAACAGTGTATTTATTACTAATGGTCAATCTATTTATTCGTGAAATAGAGTGCTTTTGCAAAAACCAACATCCAATATTTATCGCTGCGTGAAGTAAATATAGATACGTAAAATTGTAACGAATGTATAAATAGAACCGTGATTTAAAGACAACATAGCTATGAACAAACTTACTAATTATCATACAATTAGGCGTGAATATTCGAATATTTCCTATTACTTATTCTTCCCTGATATTAGAAGTAAATATGTATAATACGAGTACGACGGCATTTACTGATTACATACATACATACATATTGCCACGCCTCTTACCCATGGGGGTTAGCAGAGACTATGGAATTCCACTTGCTACGATCCTGGCATACTTCTTTCAATTCTTCCACTTTCCTTACTATCTTCATGCACGCTCTCCGGTTCTGGGTACTCTTGACCTGGCCTTTGGTTAAAACATCTCCGATTTGGTCGAAGTACGTTCGCCTTGGTCTACCCTTGCCTGCTTGTCCATTCACGCCCGCCTTATGTATCTGTTTCGTCAATCTTCTTTCATCCATCCTTTCTACGTGCTCGAACCATCTAAGCATCCCTTTTTCTATCTTACTCACTACATCTTCTGACACACCGCAACGTTCTCGTATCACGCTGTTCCTTTAACAACCTTTTAAACTTTAACAACCAATGTCACCCAGTCATACTTCTCAAACTTCTCATTTCCACTGCTTTTATTAATTTTACTTTCACGCTTCTTCTGCCAAACCTAACATTCACTGCCATATATAAGTGTAGGGACCAGCACTCCTCTATGTACAGCCAGCCTAGCCCTCCGAGATATTTTCTGACTTTCTTCATAAAGTTGTGCAGAGCCCCATTCAATTGATTTCCTGCCATATTTCTTATTTTAATGTCATCTTCACATCTTCCATTCCGTGTAAACTTGGACCCTAAATACACAAACTCTTTCACTTGCTCCACTTTTTCTCCTTTAATAACAATCGCACAGTTCGACATATTTTGGTCTCGTTCAAATACCATTACGTTTTTCTTACTTACGTTCACTTTAATTTCCTTCCTTTTCAAAGACTCTTTTTTCATAATATCAATCATTACCTGCAACTCCTTCGCCGACGACGCAAGTATTACCTGGTCATCAGCATATAAGAGGCACTTGATGTCAATTCATCCGTTCTTAAACCACACAAACTCGCTTTCAGATCTTTCAGACAGTTATCTGTGTATAGATTAAACAGCATTGGTGACGCTACACAGCCCTGCCTGTCACCTCGTTCGATACCAAACCAGTCCGTGTAAGTCCCGTTTATGCAGACACAAGCACTGGAACCCTCATAAAGTGATTGCAGTGCTCGTATCAGATTGCTGCTTACTCCATACATAGACAGCGCTGACCACAATTTACTCCTTACCACTCTATCATAGGCCTTCTCTAAGTCTACAAAAGCACATTAGACCTTTTGTCTTTTTGCCAGGAACTTACTGATTAAGGTAAAAATAAATAACTTTTGGTCGTTTGCTTCATCTTATCAAAAAAAATTTCCCGTTTACCTATAGGTTGACGTCACTGAATTATTGAGAATACTTAAACGGACACAACCGTTCGAGTTACGAGTAGTTTAGTGTTATAGTGACGAACTAAAAAAATGTAGTATTAAGTGCTGCGATAAGAACAAAGTGTCTTCGCCTTAACAGACTCTAAGTAAAGTGTTATTGAACACGTTCTTAGTTATTGTTTACATAGCATATTAGGTCAAAATAAGTTACTTATTAGTCAATAGGCTAGATTGTAATATAATTAAGGTATTGTTTTCATACTTTACCTTAATATAAAAAAAACCTATAGGTAGGTAACATCTCCAACGTTATTTTGATCAAACGAAAACAAATCTCTGTTATCTTCAAAATATTTACACAACTTTTTGTGATGGATGAAGAGCTTTGACAGTTAAATTCTCTGTTCGTGTGACCTCTTTTTTACTACGCTTTTTTTGTGAACAACATTTGGATGTTTTTTAGTTTTTCGTTTTAGGTTTTGGTTGTTATGAAATTCAGATAGGTACGGATCGAAAAAATAATATTCGAAAACCAGTCTCGAGGAAATATCCTCAAATGGCTGAAATCGACAAATGAAGATAATGGCGAAATGAGGGTGTGATAAGTACCCATATTGCATCATAGGATGTGGTTCGCCATCTATATTCGAGGATAAGATAAACCTCAAGCAACAAGTACGTACAATTGGAACCGATGATATGGAAATTAATTCGACGATGCGAGCGAAGTCAGATGCATCCACTAGAAAATCAATAAATATCTATTAGTGGAAAATTAAATTGATCAGTCATTTCCATCATTGGTATGTCGTGTCTATAAGATAATCTCCGCGTACCTGAGTTTGCAAGTGATGGGACCTATTCAGTGCTGAACATATTGGATTCCGTCGCTAGCGAAATATGACATAGTACGACACTCTTAGTGTCGGGTGACTGTCTTAAATTGTATTTTCGAGATAGTCTGTGTCTTCAATTATTCCTATCAGTCTTACCAGTTAGTAATGTCACCCAAGTCAGCTTTTCAGTTCCATCTATCTGATAACTTTTAAATTATAGCTATAACTTATATATCACTAGCAGACACCCATGGCTTCACCCGAGACAATGACCATTTCTTAAGACATTGAGATCCCTCAGTGCCTCGGAGAGCACATTAAGGCGACGGTCCTGGTTGTCATACAAACATCTATGGCAGTCGTTAGGGGTAGTTGGAGCCCTAAATAAAAAGTCCGACCGGTCTAACTACAGAACTTCGATATCGCCCATGGGTTGTGAAGGTCAGATGGCAGTCGCTCCACGGAAAAATCGAAGTTCAGGAGAATCGTAGTTAGACTGGAAAGCCGACCCCAAAAGCGTTAGAAAAAGGCTCGGTTGATTACTATGAAAAAAACGTGTCAATTCTGTTTGTGACATGTCGCCAAGCGGCAAGGATATTGTCATACACTTTTAAGTGGGTAGGCGTAAATTTAACAACTAAAACTTTGAGCTCTTAGTATTTTTAATATTTAAAATTAACTAACCTTATAATTAGAGTGAAACTGATGTGCTAATTAATCACAAAGCTCACCTCCACTCGCCACAATATATAGTTTCCACTCCTTTACCGTGTTTGCAAGATTTGATCACCTCATTCACATACAACACTATGGACGGCAAATTTGAGAGAAGCTTGCTTGATCTTGAGAGCCTCTTTACAAGCGGCCTTCGTGACCATGAGGACAAGCTCAAGAGGACCCTGCAGAGCTCTGTTCCTGCCAGCCTGGACATAAATGCTGTCTCCAAGGAATTTGGTGAATTTAAGTCTTTCGTCCTGGAATCACTAGGGCACTTGAAGACACAGGCGCAACTTCTGTCCCTTGGCATGGATCGTCACGAGACTGCTATGCGTCGTAAGGTTTTGTTAATCCATGGTGTACCAGAAAAACCGCATGAGAAGCTCTTTGACACTGTGAAGCATTTATTAACCATCAGAATGAAGTTGCCGGACATAAGTAGTAACATTCTTGAAGCTTGCCACCGTCTCGGATCTAGTGCAGACAGGTCACGTCCCATAATAGTGCGTTTTCGTGACATGGAGCACCGGCATCTCGTGTGGGACAGCAAGACGGCACTGAAGGGCACCGGGTTCACTATATCTGAATTTCTCACTAGGGTGCGTCATAGGCTCTTCACTGCGGCACACAAGCATTTCCAAGTGAAGTATGTGTGGACTGCAGGCGGCACCATTAACATCGTATCTCCTGACAAAGTGCGCCACAAAGTCGAGACGGCTGATGAACTCAACGCGCTGATCGCGCGCTATCCTTCTTGTCCAGCATCAGACCCTCCAGCTACCGAGGTGGCAGCAGCGTCTGGGTGTGTGACGACTTCGGCGGTTGTTCCAGCGGCGGCGACTTCAGAGGTTGTTCCAGCGGTGGCCCAGGGTACGGAGACCGGCAAGGCTATCAGAACTTGTCGTAAACCGTAAACAGTGACTTTGCGCGGAGTTAATGTGTGTTCATTGCATTTGATCGTATTAACATACTAACTAATAACACCACTTCTTGGACGGTATGTTTCCTGTTCGTTTGTCAATACCCAGCTTTGTTGTTTTGGTTTGGTGTTGTTACTTGACAATAGACTTATGATTGTAGTTTGTAGGTATATAACTTATTTCGTTGAGTTTCATATCAATCGAACAAAATAAAATTATAATCACAATAATGTCTCTGTTGACTGTTCCGCTGTCTGACATGGTCTGACAGACGACAGCTGACAAGTGACATCATTGTAGCCTGTCGGTCTGAGCGTAAGCGTTCCGATTATTCGATTGTGTTGATATTGATTACGGATTGTTGCCCACCGGTGTTATTGTTTAATAATTATGTACCGTTTATTTTGTTTGAGCCTTGGCTGTACATTCATTATCTTGTATTTTTGATATTATCTTTTTACTGTGATTTTGTTGATTGTGTGTGATTTTCTTTTTTAAACTTTGCAAACTGTAAAATCTCTTCTCGTTTCCGAGCGGGTGTGCTAGGTATTTTTGTTTTGTAATATTATTGTACGTTTGTTAGGGAGTTATTTATTTAGTATTATTTACTAGTATTTAATTTTATTTATTTACCTCGTATTTATTTTGTTATATATTTATAATATTTTGGTATTTTTAATATTATTTCAAATTCTTTTACAACTTATGGATGATAATAGTGATGAGGATGGTTTTCTCTCGTGTTCCACTAATGACGACAGTTTCCTCAATGCGGACAGTGCTGATTCTTGTTCGCCAGCTCTGACCTTGCATGATCAGTTATCCACTATCTTTTCTAAATATCCGAAAAACTTTAATGTAGCTCACATAAATGCCCAGAGCATTTCATTTCATCACTCTGATCTTCTGGCAGCCATTAGCAGGGATCATCTCGACGCACTCTTCGTTTCGGAAACGTTTCTCAAGCCGTCTATTCCTTCTTGTCTTGTCAATATTCCGGGTTTCGTGTTGATTCGCAATGACCGGGTTGGTAAGGGCTGTGATGGTGCCGCGTAGTCCTGATGGGTGACTTCAACACATGTCTTATTAAGGATGATAACCGAACGCATTCCCTGAGATCTATTTTGTCACCTATTAACCTTAGTATCCTACCCCTCTCTGCTACTCATCATGTACCCAACCGTAACCCTTCTCTTCTTGACCTAATTATTCTTTCCTGTCCTGAACACGTTGCCGCTCATGGTCAACTAACTGCCAGCTTCTCTCATCATGACTTGATCTATCTTTCTCTCTCTATTCGACCTCCTAAGCGCAAAATACCGTTCTCGATGCTTCGGAATTTTGGGGGCATGGACTTGGAGGCTTTGAGGTGTGATGCTGGGCATATTGACTGGAGTCCTGTCTTTGGTAGTGTTTCTATTGATGATAAGGTGGGGAAGTTCAATGAGATATTGACTGGTCTATACGATCGTCATGCACCTAGACGTCGTATACGGCATAAGCACGTCCCTGCTCCCTGGATTGGTGTCGATATTAGGGAAGCCATGGCCGCCAGAGACAAGGCCAAACTGAGACTTAAGCGTAGTCCCACCGAAGAAAATTTTGAGCGCTTCAGAGCTTTACGTAATCGCTGCAATCGTCTGTGTCGTGATGCAAAGCGTCGCCATTTCCATAAATCCTTAGATACCCGTGATTCCTCCGTGATTTGGAAATTTCTTAAAGCTAATGGTATCGGCAAATCTCCTTCTGTAGATTGCATTGACATTGATTTGGGTGCCCTTAACAAGCATTTCTCACAACCTCCAGTTACACTTGACCCACTTATTAAGGCACGCACCCTGTCCAATCTTTCCCAGATGCCGAGTCCATCATGTCCCTCGTTTGAACTGGTCACAGTCTGTGAAGACGAGGTAAGGAAATCTCTTCTTGCTATTACTTCTTCTGCGGTAGGTAACGACCAATTATGCTCAAAGATGTTTACTCCGATCCTTCCTGTGATTATACGTGTCCTCACCCATATATTTAACTTTTCTCTGTACGCGGATGTCTTTCCTACGGCTTGGAAACAAGCACTCATTATACCACTTCCTAAAACTTCGAATCCCACCTTAGTATCCCAGTTCCGACCTATCTCCATTCTCCCTTTCCTATCCAAAGTCCTGGAACATATCGTTCATAGACAGCTTTCTGGTCACCTATTGCAAAATAATCTCCTCAGTCCATTTCAATCTGGATTTCGATCGGGCCACAGTACAGTGACGGCTCTCTTAAAGGTCATGGATGATATTCGTTGGGCCATGGAGAGTAGGTCGCTTACGGTTCTGGTACTACTGGATTTCAGTAGTGCCTTCAACTACGTGGACTTCGACGTCCTGCTCGGAATTCTAAAATCCCTCAATTTCACCCCGGAGTCTGTGGCCTGGTTTGACTCATATCTTCAGGGACGCTCGCAGTCCGTTCGCCACAATGAATTGTTCTCAGAGTGGTGTGACCTCAGTGCCGGTGTCCCTCAAGGTGGCGTACTTTCTCCTTTACTATTTTCCATTTTCATCAACTCTGCTGTCCGAGTTATCTCCTCTAACTTCCATCTCTATGCAGATGACTTGCAGCTATATCGCCATTTCACTTTAAACGAGTATAGGACTGCTATTGCTGCCATAAACAGTGATCTCAAGCCTATTAGTGAGTGGGCCAGTTCGTGTGGTCTTCTTATTAATCCCAATAAGTCTAAAGCGATGATCATTGGCAGTAGACAGATTCGAGGTGCGTTGGACATGGCGACATTTCTTTTTTTTTTTGACAGACGTTGATCCAGCCCATCTTGGACTATGCGGATGCCTGCTACCTGGATGCCACCGAGGAGCTTCTTAATAAACTTGAGCGTTTGCAAAATCTGTGTATTCGTTTTATCTTCAACTTACGCAAGTATGATCATATCTCACAATTCCGCAAAGAACTCAAGTGGCTCCCAATTCGACTTGGGGAAATGCTCGGATATTGTGTCTGCTATATAACATCCTACACAACCCTTCCTATCCGTCCTATCTACGGGAGCGTTTCTCTTACGTTAACGCACCTGATGCCCCGTGTAGGTCACATCTCCAATACCGCCTATCCTGTCCCTCTCACAAATCCGACTTCTACTCCTACTCCTTCACTGTTCATGCGGTCAGGCTGTGGAACTCGCTCCCGCCGAACATACAGCGCTGCAACACCATCTTCACCTTTAAGAGGAAAGTGAAAGAGCACTATCTCTCCTCTCTGTCGCGACTATCTTTATCTTTTTATGTATATTTATATATATATATACTTGTTTAATATATATATGTGTAATGTGTATGTAGTAATTAATTAAGTAGATTTTTTATATGTGTATATGGATTTATGTATGGTATATAAGCGTTATGTATATATAGGTAAGTATGTATTGTATTTCATAGTAAGCTCATCAACCTACACACACTCAATACTTTTCTTCAACTAAGCATCTCTTTCCCTGGCCCACTGGAAGAGATTTCTTAGAATTAAGTGGTGCCTTTGTACTAAAACTCTATCCTACTGTTCTTATCTCGCTCTTCCTTCTTGTGTGTACATAAATAAATAAATAAATAAAAAAATACATAACACAAAAAAAAATGTTTTTGGTAAATCACATTATAATAGTATTTTATTAAGAAGTTCTATTTATTTTGTTTTAGATGATCATAACATAGAACTTCATTAGAATTTATATTTATGTTTTAATTTATTTAATACCCTATACGCATCAAGGTCGGTTGCGTGGTTTTAAAGATCTACGCATACATAGGGTTACCTGGTAAGTCGTGCGAACCCGTTCAGGGGTGGTAGTTTGGGCGAGTCAGCGCCGGGACCTCGTAGTGGGTCTGGGCGTGGATACCCTCTCGCTGGGGACCATGCTTCAAGCCATGGTATCCGGCGGGAGTAGGTGGAACGCGGCCGTGTCCTTCTGCGAGCAATTCATGCTCGCGGACGAGGCGGCCGGGAGGGAGAGGGAGCGTACCCCCCCGCCGAGTTTCGTAGTCGGCGGCCAGGCCGCCCCAGACTACGGGACTACGCCCAAGACTATCGTCCTCCATGATCGGGGCCTGAGGACGGCGGGATCGCCACCCACCGTCCTTACAGAAGCAGGCTAGAAGAGTTACGTGCTGTGGGGCCTTTGCCCCATAGCACGCAACCAGATTCACTCACTGACGCGGGATAAAACCCGACCCCAATGACGCGGGATTCTCGTCCCGACCAAACACCCGCAGAGACCACAGAGGTGGTCAAAGTCCGCCGGGCGCCACTGGACATACCCTCTGCTAGTAACCAGAGACGCCCGGCAACGGACGTTAAAGCGGCAGCGGCCTTGGGCCGCGGAATTAAAAAAAAAAAAAAAAAAAAGGGGTGGTAGTTCCCACGATCTCTGACAAATTTCACCTTGGACCCCTGCCCCCCACCCTAACCCTTTTCAAGTTATAAGGCTTTGAAGATTTTTTTGAACTTTCTTGTCTATTGGCCTATTTTTTTCGTTTATTTTTGTTCATATTAGTTTCTTCATCATTATGAAAAATAAAATTAGAGTTACCTCAACTAAATGGGTCGTATATAGAAGATTGATAGTTATAGCATCAATAAAAAATCAGTACAAATCAAACTTCAACCAGCAATAGTAAAAAAAAATCTATGACACCAAGGCTGCAGACACGCTTAAAAATATCTACGTTTCATTAGCTATTCAAAAAGGTATAACAAGCTAGGCTGCTATTGGAAGTCTTGGAATAATCTTCTTCTTATAAAATTCTCGTGTCACAGTTTTCGTTGCCATACTCCTCCGAAACGGCTTGACCGATTCTCATGAAATTTTGTGTGCATATTGGGTAGGTCTGAGAATCAGACAACATCTATTTTTCATCCCCCTAAATGTTAAGGGTAGTCCACCCCTAAAGCAAAACAACGTTTGCCGGGTCAGCTAGTCTTTGATAAAAGTCTTAAAAGTAGTAGTAAAAATTACCGTAAAATTGATCAAATCTTTAGGTTACAAAATAAATTAAAACAATTCAAACATGACGGTTTTTTTTTAATTCCGCGAGATCGCGCCTGCTCCCATGTCCATTGCTGCGGGTGTCTCTAGTGATACTGAAGGCATTTCCAGTGGCGCCCGGCATTGCTGGTTGAAGTTTGATTTGTACTCAATGATTTTAAATACAATGGATTTCGGATCATCGCTCAAAAGTGTCCGAACTAAAAGAGAAACAAAACGCTAAAAGAGAAACAATCGCGCGCCAGTCTTGATTTTGACAACTGAACGACAACACGTTGCACAATGCCGTACTGTATTGTAAAAACGTGTAAAAACTACGAAAAAAAAGCAAATTGAAGACGGTGTATCATATTTTCAGTAAATAAGCTTTTGTTTTATTATTTGCAATTTATTATTTCACTTAAAATACAGTATTTCGTCGATAATAAATTAAAAGACAAAAGTAAATATTGCAATCCAGTCCAATACCGAAGTACCTATCTGTCTCTTTCGAACTCATCCCAAGCTCAGTAAAAAGAAAGAGACCATTTCATTTTCACTGAATAATGTACTAACAAAATGACCATTCAGATTTATTCGGATTACCGATAGCGATAAAACTATTTGGAACAAAGATTATAGTGGAGACGCCTTGGCTCTTTATGATTTTTTTTTCGTTATATGAACCAACATCTATTTCAGTTTTCCTCGGGATCCAGTACACTGTGCACAATGGAAAAATATTATTGCCCTAGCACGGCGAGAAGAATATTTTGATCCAAAAAATAACAATCTTGTTTGTTCGGCTCATTTTATGGACATAACAAAAAGAGGTCCGATCTTTATGAAACTTGTACAAGAATCCCTTGATTGAATGGAGGAGATAAGCCCAAAAATGTTTTTAATTTTCACAGGGTATCATTGTTTTGTCATAAATATAATTACACATGTCATTTTATTTCGTGTATGTACTGTTATTTTCTTTTTATTTGGATTCTCGGTAATGTATTCCCACGGGAATCGGGGCCGAGATAACTATATCTCGCGGGCGGAGTCACGGTGATCAGCTAGTAGCCAATAATTTCGTATCCCAAAAATTAACCATAAGATAAAAATAAATTAATGATGCGCAGTTTTAGCAACTAATTCAGTCACTTGAAACACGGCTATCTTGTAGTAGACGTAGCGACATAGCGTTATGAAAATAGTAATGAAAGCGGAAGAACTTTGACACCCGCAAGAAGTTTGGCATTTATAATATTATAATTAGTTAAATTCATTAATTCCCTTTTTGTTATTCATACACTACAGTTACTTATTATGAAACTGACTCGAAAAAAAAATCTTTGTCAGTCGTTAATTAGTTTTTCAGCTTATTTCGTCTAACATAAACAAGTAATTACAATTTATAAGATTATGGAATTTATTGTAGTCTTACATTAATTATTACGCCTACGTAGGTACATATCATGGAATCCTTAAAAGACTTTAACAAAATAAACCTACTCCATTGTTTCTATGTTCACGTAGTTCAAGTATAAGCTGCATAAGGTGAATTAGTCAGGCGGACAGATAGAAGCTACGTAATGCGATAAATTAGTGCAAACAAAAGTGAACACTATTCCGTTGAATCAAGGTTTAAATTTTAATATGAAATTTGTTTATATCTATGTATGCCTATGTATAATGTATAGGTCGACTCGGGACATTATTTTCTTGCGATTTGTTCTAGATCCTATGTCCGTTGTATTATAAGGTCTTTGTTTGTACTAATTTTTTATTGATGCTATAACTATCAATCTTCCATCTACGGTGGGGGGCAGGGGTCCAAAGTGAAATTTGTCAGAAATGGTGGGAACTACCAGCCCTGAACGGGGTTCGCACGACTTACCAGGTAACCCTGTATAGAACGGCGACTTGGTTTTTGTTATGTACCTATGCGTCACTGCACCCGCACAATGCAGTCTGAGTGCGTTTGCGGCGCACGGCTTTAATATTTTTAAGGTGTTGTTTAATAAACTTTTTTTCTTTCTTTCTTTTTTTCTTTCTTTCTTTTTTTCTTTCTTTCTATAATTATTTGTAAAAAAAATAAGACGAAATTTTTTAAATTTAATTCCGGCAATGTGTCCCTTTCCAAGAACTATTGCTAAACAAAACTATTGCTAAACCAACTTTTAGTGTAATAATAAAATCATAAATCCAATTTACGCAACAATATACTCACAATACTGTTCATAGTGTATTAGTAATAATGTAACACTTGATGAACGTTTGCTATGATTAGTTAACTGTGATATGACAATATTCACGAAAAACGTTGAAAAGTGGCTTAGTGGAAAAGGCTTAGTGGCTTTTAGATGGCATTAACTCAAATTCGTATTAAGTATTCTGTGTTGTGACACTATACTTGCCGATGGGCGATGTGTGTTAGCTTGATATTTGGAGCAGCAAAATAATATTTTACGATTGAGGTGATTCTAATTAAGCCCGATCCTCGTCATCCATCGAAATAACATCGTCACTTGAACTTGAAAACGAACTGGTGCGCTTCAGTGAAGGAAAGTTTACTTCAAATACATTTTTCTCGTCTAATCTTATCAAAGATTAGACGAGAAAAATGTATTGATATGTAAACATATCAATGTGCCTGTTAAGATTTAGATGTATGAAGACACGATATTTCTGAAAATAGAAGTTATTTTTTCTTGCAAGTTCTATGTAAAAATTAAAATTAGATGCTTATTTTCGACTGCTTTGGAGGGCAAGCCTACATATCACATCAAAACTTTATGTGATCTGTAAGATTCTGCCAAAAATTGATAAAACAAAGGTGTGTCTGTCTACTCTAGGACACTTGTAGTCGGACTTGTTATAACAAAGATTGGTGTATTTGTGCTAAGAGCTCGAGAGGAATACTTAACGATGTACTAGTAGGGTTTAACATCATCACTTAATACTATCATCATTCACCGAGCCTCGTTCGAGTCGGCTTTCCAGTCTAACTGTGATTCGGCTGAACTTCGATATTTTCCGTGAAGCGACTGCCATCTGACCTTCACAACCCATGGGCAATATCGAGTTCTGTAGTTAGACCGGTCGGATTTTTAAGGGCTCCAACTACCCCTAACGACTGCAATAGATGTTCGTATGACAACCGGGACCGACGGCTTAACGTGCTCTCCGAGGCACGGAGGGGTCTCAGTATCTTAAGAAATGGTCACCCATCCTAAGACCGGCCTGACTAGATGTTGCTTAACCTTTGCAATGTATTAATATTGTCGGTTACCACTAGACCACGACCACTTAATACTATAAAGAGTAAAAATTTAATTAATAGGCTCCGAAACCACTTTGCTAAATTCTTAAAAATATAGGCTATAACTTCACGCTACGATCAATATTAACGAAGCAAGAATCAAAATGTTTACAAAACCACACTACGAGTACCACGCGGACGACGCCGACGCGCGTCGCCAGCGTCCTCTAGTAATCTATAATCACACGATTATAGATCTGTTTTGGGAAAACAGGTAAGTCAATAGTAAAGGTGAATTAATTACATATCTGCCCGGAGTTTCAAGTTAAACGCTTAACAAATTAAATTGTAGTAACTTGATGCCCGAAGCAATAATAGAAACAAACCAGACAGGAATAATGGAATAATGACAGGAACCAGACACAATGGTTTTAAAATAGTTTTGTTACTTTTATTTCTTTATTAATTCTTTAAGAGTAAAGTTAATATATTAAGAATTAAGTGTTTGGCATGTGATATTATGTAGAATTATTTGTTATTTAAATAACAAAATAAAACTGCAAATAGAATAATTGAAAGACTAGCTGCAACAAACAAACCGACTATATCTGTCAAATGCATATCTGCCTGACGCGGACTTGGGAATATTGGTAGCCCTTACGATAACACGGGCGAAGGCTCGACTCGCCAAATTTAATAAAACTCACTCTTTTGCCTACGACAGCAAAATTAATCCAACAGTTGAGCCTTCGAAATCCATACTAGATAGCTCTTGAGGTTTCTATTTTATCGGATTTGGACTGTCTATATTGATATTATAAAGTTGAGAGCTCGTTTATTTGTTTACTTTAACGCTCTAAGCTCTAGATCAATAAAATCTTTTAGTTTACAAATACCTATACTAATTATACGTACTAAAATTACATCTAAATCCTAACATGCGTCAAAGAACTCCTCCGCCTTGTCGCCGACTGGCAATGTTCCGAGAAGGCTGGCAGCATTGCCACGTTATATAGCAATGCTTATTATTTGTGTCAAATAGTGACCAGCCTTCTGGTCTTGAGAAGTGTCGATCATGAGTTCAGATTAGTTTACAAATTTATGGTTACTTTGTTCCAGTTCTTCAGCTTAAATATAAAAAACACAGAGTAATTGAAAAGACTTTAAATTTGTCTTTTTGTTAGTTAATGGCTCATTATAAAGGGTTCATTATCTTAAAAGCTTTTATTAGTGTTCCTTTAAAGTTAAAGAGTGGAATAAACCAGGTTTGAATATCTATAAGTGTCAATTAAAGAATCATTAATCGTGTGTTTTCTTTTAGAATCGCGACCTATGGCCACGGCTGCAGTCTGCTGCTGCTATCCAAATACCAGTCCACTTGCTTTGCTGCTATTGATAATGGCGGAACATATCCGCGAAGCAAGTATCTACTCAGCCGTTTCGCAGTTAGACTGAAAAGCAGACTTTAACCTGGTTGGTAAAAGGCTCGGTGGAAGATGATAATGAATGTCTTCTTGTCATTCACGGCTTCCAAACGAAAAAACTGTTAAAGGCGACCATCAGCTAGTTCTAAATTAGTTTGTAATTATAATGTAGTGCTCAAAATATCAGCATTTTCTTAAACGAATTATTAAACATAATAGTATAAAACGTTCTGCATCTTCAAACTAATTTATGTACGAAAATTTAATCTATCTGCTATATACATACAGGGTTACATGGCTGACCGTATGGGGTCAAGGGCCATTGTGTAAGCTTAATATAAAACCCTAATGGGCCGTCTCCGGGCGGAAGGTAGCCTCGAAAGGCTTAAGGTTTGAGTCATTAATTTAGTCTCGTCGCATAGTACTAGTTAGGCTTCGTTAATGTGTTCAAGGGCCGGAGTATAATTATTGTAGGCGTGTAATAAGTAATGCTCGAGATATATCCGTGACGTTTTTTGAAAAGACTTTTAGAAAACGGTAAGTAATCTATATATATAATACGTCAGTCTGGCACACCGTTGGAAAGGTCGTGGTCTCAAGTGGTGCGATAAGATTTGAAATTTGAGAATATGTAAAAAAAAAAATATTACTTGCGCAGTTTGCGCTAAGGGTTGCTATAATCGGGTGTGATACGTGACTTAGAAAAGTGTAACACCGAATAACACGTCCCCGTAAGTTTACGAACACGAAACACTTAACAACGCATGTACGCTACCACGAAAAACGTAACGCCGTAGCAATGCGATCTCGAATAACTAAATCTCTAATTCTATATGAATAAAGACTTTACGATGACTTTTAGAGGTTTAGTTATTCGAGATCACATGGCTACGGTGTTCAGTTTTTCGAGGTAGCGTGCATTCGTTATTAAGTGTTTCGAAAAAGTGAATTAGAGATTTAGTTATTCGAGATCGCATTGCTACGGCGTTACGTTTTTCGTGGTAGCGTACATGCGTTGTTAAGTGTTTCGTGTTCGTAAACTTACGGGGACGTGTTATTCGGTGTAACACTTTTCTAAGTTACGTATCACACTCGCTATAATCTTTATTCTTTTTCTAAATTACCAGGAGATGTTTTGAGAGCTTTTGGAAGTATCGTAAGTTCGTTCTGATCCATCACAGGAATCATATTAATTTAATAATTATGTTTAAATATTTTACCAATTTAATCTATGATAAGTATACCTACACAATTTACTTACGAAGGCCTTTTTTTTTTTAATTCCGCGGCCCAAGGCCGCGACCGTTCTAACGTCCGTTGCCGGGCGTCTCTGGTTACAAGCAGAACGTATTTCCAGTGGCGCCCGGCGGACTGGTCTCTGCGGGGGTTGGGTCGGGATGATAATCCCGCGTCGTTGGGGTAGGGTTTTATCCCGCGTCAGTGAGTGAATCTGGGCTATGGGGCCTTTGCCCCATAGCACGCAACCCTTCTAGCCTGCTTCTGTAAGGACGACGGGTGGCGATCCCGCCGTCCTCAGGCCCCGATCATGGAGGTCGATGGTCTTGGGCGTAGATGAGTCTGCGGCACCCTCGCCGCTGACTACGGAACTCGGCGGGGAGGGTACGCTCCCTCTCCCTCTCGGCCGCCTTCGCGAGCACGACTTGCTCGCAGAAGGACACGGCCACGTTGCACCTTCTCCCGTTGGAGACCATGGCTTGAAGCATGGTCTCCAGCGAGAGGGTATCCACGCCCAGACCCATTACGAGGTCTCTGCGCTGACTCGCCCACGCTGAGCACTCCACCAATTATGTGTGGAGTGCGGTGTCGTCGTCGGAAACCTCGCAGTGTTGACACCGGGGTGTGACCTCACGACGGGTGCGAAACACATAGCTACCGAAGCATCCATGCCCGGTAACGATCTGCGTCGCACGATACGTGAGGTCACCATGCTGCCTCTGCAGCCAATTGTCCATGATCGGTCTCACCACCGCGATGATGGTGGTACCCCACTTGGGTTGCTCAAGTCGCACCCTCCATGACTCCATGAGATCCTGGCGGAGTTGGGACCGCCGGTCATCGATTTCTCGAGATGCAGGCCTGTGGTCCCGCTCCAGCGCCTCCTTGCGCCATTGGAACATTGACGCAAGGGCTCTCGCTTCCAGGTCCCATGGAGGGGTCCCGGCTAGGAGACATGCAGCCTCTCCGGAGATCGTGCGGTAGCCCCTTATTGTTTTGACGGCCAAGGTCCTCAACGGTCTGTTAAGAAGCGTTGAGTTGTTGGCCGTCAACCGCGCCGCCCATACGGGAGCCCCGTATAGGGCCATACTCCGCACGATCCCCAGGTACAGTCTCCTGGAGGAAGCGTTGGGTTCCTTTAGGTTGGGCATCAGTCGCGAAGGCGCGACCGATGCCTATGTCACCTTGGAGACCAAACTTCGGAAATGTGGTCCGAAGTTCCATCGGCTATCAAGTACGATCCCTAGATACTTCATCGAGGGCTTGATGCCGATGCTAACGCCTCCCACATTTATGCTGGAACCTTCAGGTGGACCGTTCCGAGGTCTGTGAAAACACAGAACCTCGGACTTGTGCAAGGCCACCTCCAGTCCCAGCCGCCGTATCCGACCCACGACTTGAGCAACACCCGTCGTGACCTTGAGTGCTGCCTCCTGGTACGTTGCACCCCGCGCCGTGACGAGGGTAACGTCGGCGTAGCACGTTACGCCGACGCCCTCAGGCAACGCACCCCGCAGCACCCAGTCGTAGCCGATGTTCCACAGAAGCGGCCCGAGGACCGACCCCTGTGGAACACCGCACGACACATCCCGCCGAGCTGGCCCGAGCCAGCTGGGGAAAGCTATGGCCCTCTCCTAGAGATAGGCCCCGACAATACGACGGAGG
Organism: Nudaria mundana; assembly: GCA_963556515.1. Classification (NCBI taxonomy): domain Eukaryota; kingdom Metazoa; phylum Arthropoda; class Insecta; order Lepidoptera; family Erebidae; genus Nudaria; species Nudaria mundana. Next base: position 702,324 of record OY748292.1, read on the forward strand.
TAGAGAGGCGTTTCGAGATACACGAGCGCCTCCCTAACGCAGCTCCATGGCAAAGTGTTGAACGCGTTGGCGATGTCAAGAGACACCGCCACCACCACCTTGCCATTCGGGAGACATACATTCACGGGATAATAAGTAGCTTAAGTTACTCATTATAATTTGATCTAACTGCCAGTAACATTCGAGAATCTTTAACAGCCTTGAATGTTATGATGGATGTTTATGAACGTTTCTGTGCCAAAGTTCATTGTTGAAGTATGGAGGCTGACTTCGGAGCTGGTGAGGTGAATGACCGAACTTTAAGGCGCGCTTGTCCATTTGCTGTGACTACACACAAGCATTTAGGTTGTTTTTTTAACTTACAATGCATAACAGTCTTTTATTTTTCAATAGTTGACCGAGCGCGAGCGAGCGAAGCGTCTGCATTTCGATACTGGACAATTTTCTTTTGTCTGTGTGTTCCGGGCAAGTGGCCACATTTTTTATCCAATCTCTACGAAACGTGGCACAAGTAAAGGTTTTAAACATATTTTTCATCTCCCCTTTTTTTTATTAATTCCGCGGCCCAACGCCGCGGCCGCTTTCACGTCCGTTGCCGGGCGCCTCTGGTTCACACGCAGAAGGTATTTCCAGTGGCGCCCGGCGGTTCATCTCCCCTAATCATATGTCCTATGACGCAAGAATATACAGTATTTAGGTACATAAAAATCAATGTATGTCTGACTGTTTGTTCTAAATGACTTAAATTTTATAATAATGAAACTGTGTTGGCGATGTTCATAGTGCGTGTGTAATATTCCATAACTCATTCCTATTTTGTATGGTGCGACAAAACCGGGTTACCCAGTCGATGATAACACATTTATCTTTGCTACATCAAGTCGGATATAGAAGTTTTGACGTTTCCCGCTATAAAAATATACTATGTGAGGTAAATAGAAACTGAAGGCACTGGACCATTAGATACATCGGCTATGTGTTTATGAGATGAGAGAGTTTTCGGCAGGATAAATATGAACTGTAAATTACTTATGCTACCATTATATCAATTTGATATATTATTATCATAATTAACAAAAATCTCTCTCATATGTTAGGATAATATATATCTCATAATATATGTTATACATGGGGCACACTAAAGTTTTGCACTTCTAGCTAATCTGAACTATTTGAATTTCGAATGTTATATTTTTTTAAACGTTGCAACCTTCTTAGTAATAAAAAAAACAATTGGCGGGAAATCATTTGTCAATTGTTTTTTATCACACATCAAAGTTCTACGTATGCAACGAAAATGGAATTAAGTCGAAATGATTTTAGAGCGATGATTTTTTATGATTTTAAAAGTTCTCTCTCCGCAAGACTGTGCCGCTCGTCTTCAAAATGCTTTTGGGAGAGAAGCACCTTGTTTGAGCACTGTGAGGCGATGGTTTGCTGAATTTTCGGAATACTTTTCAGCCAACTTCCTGAGTAATGCACTAAGTGCCTCCCACTCTCTTGCTGGTGGACCGCGTAAGTGTACGATCGGTGATATCTCTGTGATCGAGGTCCGGGAAGATCATGTTCTGAGTTTGTTGAAGGGTCTCAATCTGTCTAAGTCCGCTGGCCCTGATTCACTCCCGGCGAGTTTACTGACATCCTGTGCTAACGAACTATGTACTCCCATTACTATATTGTTCCGGCGTTCACTTGGTGAGGGTATAGTGCCCTCTATCTGGAAGTCTGATTTCATAACTCCCATATTTAAACAAGGATCTAAAAGTGAGGTTGCTAACTACAGACCTATCTCTAAATTGTGTCTAATTGGTAAAATATTTGAACGTATTATCTTTAACGATCTCTACAACTCACTTAAATCCACTTTTATTAATGAACAGCATGGCTTCTTAAGGGGTAAGTCTACTACTACAAACCTGGTGTCATTTAATGAATTTCTAGCAAGCAACATGGACAGAGGAAACCAGGTCGATGTGGTCTATATTGATTATAGCAAAGCTTTCGATCGGATAGAACACCAGACTCTGCTAGTCAAGCTTTCCAATATGGGTGTTCATGGCAAATTACTCGATTGGTTTTCTTCATATCTTTCTGATAGGTCTCAGTCAGTTGTGTTGAACGGGTATGTCTCGGATATTGGTTCCTGTTTCAAGCACTCTAAATTTCTACTTTTCGCGGACGATATGAAGGTTTTCGCGAGGGTCAACAATGAGAGTGATGCTAACCTATTGCAGGATGATCTAAGGCGTCTTGACACCTACTGTCGTACAAAGTACCTTGACCTCAATGTCTCTAAATGCTTTTCCATGAGCTTTACGCGTAAACGACAGACATTCAATTTTGATTACGATATCAATGGTCAAAGATTAATGGTGAAAACCACTGCAAAGGACCTTGGCGTTTTGCACGACAGCAAGCTCCTATTCGATGAACATGTAAAACGGGTAGTTGGCAAAGCTTACAAAGCACTAGGGTTCATTATCCGCAGCTCTGGTGACTTCAAGAATATGAAAACTGTCAAAGTCCTCTACTGTGCCTACGTTAGAAGTCACTTGGAGTATGCTTCCCAAATTTGGAACCCGTGCTATGCTTGCCACTCTAATGCTGTTGAGAGGATTCAGAAAAAGTTCGTCCGTTACTTGGGGTTTAAATTTTAATTAGACTTGAGGAACTCGCTTATGAACAACGTTGCGTTAATTTACACTTACTACCGCTTCACGGGAGACGTAATGTCTCTGATTTGACTTTTCTTTCGAATTTGGCCCAGGGACGGGTGCACTGCCCTGATCTTCTTAGTGACGTAAAATTAAGAGCACCCACTCGAAGGTTGCGGCATACTCCTGTGTTCTACGTTGCACCTTTTCACACCAATTTCAGAAGAAACAGTTACTTGCCCAGAGCACTAGTAAAGTTTAACAGCCTTAACGTCGACAGTCAATACGATCTCTTTTTCAATAGTATACGTTCCATACGATCAAATTTAACTATGGATTTTGTAAATACCACTGTCTTAATTTAATTCACTATTACACTCTAACAAGCAGTTGGTTCCGGTTTCGTGATTTATTATTTGATGCGTTAATATTTTTTTTTTTTTTACATCAACGATTACTTTGAATGCCTATTATCTATTAAATTTAGATAGTTACAGGATTTAATGTTTATTACAATATTTCGTAATTTTGAATCACATACATACATACATAGCATCACGCCTTTTTTCCCCGAAGGGGTAGGCAGAGGTATGCAATTTTGAATCACAACGATGAATAATTATATATAGACGGTTGTGGCCGCAGATATCTGGATATACATCATCTTTACGTATATTATTGTTTTTTCTATCTGCTTTTATTATTTTTCTTTTTTGAACGTAGGTATTGGTCTGGATGTCTGTAGTTTAGACGTTTAAATCTACTTAACACATTTGTACGTGCCTATGCTGCATCCTATTTTTATTATATTACTTGTTATCTCTAATGCAACACACCGGTTGCACTTTGCTCGGTGTTGAGTGCGAGTTCATACATTTCTTATTTGTGACTAAGTGATTAGTAAAATCAGTTGCACTCGCGCTTAGGATTTTAACGGAGTGTAAACCAGTCCGGTTACTACTATAACTATGGTTGTGTTTGTAGGTAGGTATTTCTTATAACCTGTGTAGTATTTGTATGCTCGCTCCGGCTCGGGTGAACGTGTCTGAGTGTACCTACCTATTCCATTATAAATTGTATGTAGTTGTGTAAATTGTATGCCGCACACTGCGGCCCGCTGAGTGGACGACTATTTAATGTTGCCTACATTGTTTATAAACCATATGTGGAAGCTTGTAATTGGCATTTATTGGCATAATATTCATAACTAATGTGTACTATAGCCGTAAGCTCCCCAAATAAAATTAAATTAAATTTGAGAGAGGTCGAGTTGTGTGACCTACGTAATAAGCTCCAATAAGCCGACCCCAACTGAGTTGGGAAAAGGCTCGGTGAATGATGATGTTATAATAAGGGTAATTTAAATACCATCTAATACCTATTCCTACCATTATCTTGAGGTTGGCAGCATTTGGTTCAGTTTCGTGACTTTTGATCACTACATTCATAGTTTTTCATGCATTCCTATGTGGAAGGTTTTTCGTTAATCTATTTATCTAAACTGGAGATTAAATTTAAAATCCACAAACATCGAATGCAGTTCAATAGTTCTTTAAAATGTAGATTAGTTGGTTTAGATTTAGCAGTAGCTAGTCGGTTTTTAGGACCGTAATTAGGTATATAATTACTTAGGTACAAATGTGTTTATTTTATTAAGGAATAACCGACATTAATTATGTTAAACGACAAACATGATCTAGTCTCAAACTAAGCAGATGTTCTGCTATGAGAACAAAATGGAACTACGTAATCCCTACATAATATGATGTACTTAGTGATTACGCGGGCGGGGGACTTTGTTTTATAAAACTAAGTCTTCCGCCGCGTCTGTCAGTTCGCGATTAATTCAAAAACCACTGCACTGATTTTCATACTGTTTTCATTAATAATTAGAGTAATCTCGAGAAAGGTTTTAGGGGATAATACTACTTCACGGGGGCAATGTCGTGGCCGTTCGCTAAGGTCTAATAATATAATATTCTCGTGTCATAGTGTTTGTTGCCAAACTCCTACTAAGCCCGTTGACCGAATCGTATGAAAATTGTTGTGCATATTTGGTAGGTCTGGGTCGTAAATAATTCTGACAAAACAACGTTTGCGGGGTCACTAAGTGATATTCGTATTATAGAAAATATGAAAAAGATCCGGAGATGCTATGCACCGAAGCAGTTAAATTTTCCGAGTTTGCACACACGATCCTCGTCATGTGTGACACGAGCTGTTTATTAAACTTTTCCGGATTAGAGCGTTGAGATATGGTTTAATCAGAGCGTCGAGAGAATGAAACAAGTTTTAATATTTTACCGTCGGCTTTATTTATATTACTGTGGCTACTATCTTCTGTGCCGTAGCGTAGCTGCAATGAGTTGTTAGTTACCTACTTTTTGAATTATTAAAACCTTAGTTGCGTAGACTATAGACATAGATCTTCTACCTCAAGTACTCGTTTAGGTTCTTCTTTTTTTAACATACTTTTCAATAACAAATTGAACATAATTCTAAATGAGTAAAAGTTTTCCTCTTCCTTCCGATCCCGAACGACTCGTGCCGGGCAGAGATGCCACCCCCACACAGTGGATAGCATGTTCGCGAGAACCGAACGTTTTAAACGTTCGTTTCTCTGCCGAACGATAGTGGCCTGGAACGCCCTGCCTGTGCACGTGTTTCCTCCCACATATAATCCTGGGTTCTTTAAGCGGAGCGTGAAGAGGCACATCAGTAGGTCGTCAAGTTGAGGGCCACTCTCAATAGTAATGTGTGCTGTGAGAGTGGCCCACAATCGCTAGACGTCGTCACGACTTCATGTCTCTGATTTGACTTTTCTTTCGAATTTGGCCCAGGGACGGGTGCACTGCCCTGATCTTCTTAGTGACGTAAAATTAAGAGCACCCACTCGAAGGTTGCGGCATACTCCTGTGTTCTACGTTGCACCTTTTCACACCAATTTCAGAAGAAACAGTTACTTGCCCAGAGCACTAGTAAAGTTTAACAGCCTTAACGTCGACAGTCAATACGATCTCTTTTTCAATAGTATACGTTCCATACGATCAAATTTAACTATGGATTTTGTAAATACCACTGTCTTAATTTAATTCACTATTACACTCTAACAAGCAGTTGGTTCCGGTTTCGTGATTTATTATTTGATGCGTTAATATTTTTTTTTTTTTTTACATCAACGATTACTTTGAATGCCTATTATCTATTAAATTTAGATAGTTACAGGATTTAATGTTTATTACAATATTTCGTAATTTTGAATCACATACATACATACATAGCATCACGCCTTTTTTCCCCGAAGGGGTAGGCAGAGGTATGCAATTTTGAATCACAACGATGAATAATTATATATAGACGGTTGTGGCCGCAGATATCTGGATATACATCATCTTTACGTATATTATTGTTTTTTCTATCTGCTTTTATTATTTTTCTTTTTTGAACGTAGGTATTGGTCTGGATGTCTGTAGTTTAGACGTTTAAATCTACTTAACACATTTGTACGTGCCTATGCTGCATCCTATTTTTATTATATTACTTGTTATCTCTAATGCAACACACCGGTTGCACTTTGCTCGGTGTTGAGTGCGAGTTCATACATTTCTTATTTGTGACTAAGTGATTAGTAAAATCAGTTGCACTCGCGCTTAGGATTTTAACGGAGTGTAAACCAGTCCGGTTACTACTATAACTATGGTTGTGTTTGTAGGTAGGTATTTCTTATAACCTGTGTAGTATTTGTATGCTCGCTCCGGCTCGGGTGAACGTGTCTGAGTGTACCTACCTATTCCATTATAAATTGTATGTAGTTGTGTAAATTGTATGCCGCACACTGCGGCCCGCTGAGTGGACGACTATTTAATGTTGCCTACATTGTTTATAAACCATATGTGGAAGCTTGTAATTGGCATTTATTGGCATAATATTCATAACTAATGTGTACTATAGCCGTAAGCTCCCCAAATAAAATTAAATTAAATTTGAGAGAGGTCGAGTTGTGTGACCTACGTAATAAGCTCCAATAAGCCGACCCCAACTGAGTTGGGAAAAGGCTCGGTGAATGATGATGTTATAATAAGGGTAATTTAAATACCATCTAATACCTATTCCTACCATTATCTTGAGGTTGGCAGCATTTGGTTCAGTTTCGTGACTTTTGATCACTACATTCATAGTTTTTCATGCATTCCTATGTGGAAGGTTTTTCGTTAATCTATTTATCTAAACTGGAGATTAAATTTAAAATCCACAAACATCGAATGCAGTTCAATAGTTCTTTAAAATGTAGATTAGTTGGTTTAGATTTAGCAGTAGCTAGTCGGTTTTTAGGACCGTAATTAGGTATATAATTACTTAGGTATTAGGTATATAATTACTTAGGTACAAATGTGTTTATTTTATTAAGGAATAACCGACATTAATTATGTTAAACGACAAACATGATCTAGTCTCAAACTAAGCAGATGTTCTGCTATGAGAACAAAATGGAACTACGTAATCCCTACATAATATGATGTACTTAGTGATTACGCGGGCGGGGGACTTTGTTTTATAAAACTAAGTCTTCCGCCGCGTCTGTCAGTTCGCGATTAATTCAAAAACCACTGCACTGATTTTCATACTGTTTTCATTAATAATTAGAGTAATCTCGAGAAAGGTTTTAGGGGATAATACTACTTCACGGGGGCAATGTCGTGGCCGTTCGCTAAGGTCTAATAATATAATATTCTCGTGTCATAGTGTTTGTTGCCAAACTCCTACTAAGCCCGTTGACCGAATCGTATGAAAATTGTTGTGCATATTTGGTAGGTCTGGGTCGTAAATAATTCTGACAAAACAATGTTTGCGGGGTCAGTAAGTGATATTCGTATTATAGAAAATATGAAAAAGATCCGGAGATGCTATGCACCGAAGCAGTTAAATTTTCCGAGTTTGCACACACGATCCTCGTCATGTGTGACACGAGCTGTTTATTAAACTTTTCCGGATTAGAGCGTTGAGATATGGTTTAATCAGAGCGTCGAGAGAATGAAACAAGTTTTAATATTTTACCGTCGGCTTTATTTATATTACTGTGGCTACTATCTTCTGTGCCGTAGCGTAGCTGCAATGAGTTGTTAGTTACCTACTTTTTGAATTATTAAAACCTTAGTTGCGTAGACTATAGACATAGATCTTCTACCTCAAGTACTCGTTTAGGTTCTTCTTTTTTTAACATACTTTTCAATAACAAATTGAACATAATTCTAAATGAGTAAAAGTTTTCCTCTTCCTTCCGATCCCGAACGACTCGTGCCGGGCAGAGATGCCACCCCCACACAGTGGATAGCATGTTCGCGAGAACCGAACGTTTTAAACGTTCGTTTCTCTGCCGAACGATAGTGGCCTGGAACGCCCTGCCTGTGCACGTGTTTCCTCCCACATATAATCCTGGGTTCTTTAAGCGGAGCGTGAAGAGGCACATCAGTAGGTCGTCAAGTTGAGGGCCACTCTCAATAGTAATGTGTGCTGTGAGAGTGGCCCACAATCGCTAGACGTCGTCACGACTTACCACCAGGCGGGCGGCGTCAAATAACTTAAACATACAAAGTAAATATTCATTACAAAAAAATATTCATTAATTGAAGGTTACTTCTAAGTCACTTACTATACTTCTAAAATAATAATATGCTGTGTAAATATACTGTATGTCGTACCTTTACATAAGATTGTTTGTATTTTTTTTTTATTCCGCGGCCCAGGGCGGCGGCCTCTCTAACGTCCGTTGCCGGTCGTCTCTGGTTACTAGCAGAGGATATGTCCAGTGGCGCCCGGCGATTGTTTGTATTCATTATAACTTCTTTTATTTGTATTCATTATAACATGTATATTTATTTACATTCTTGAAGTCACTAATAGTTGATAACATGTTCAAACTTCAAACGCGTCAGGAATAACAATTTATATTAGTCCCAATAATAACCATGTTTATTGACAAACTAGTGGATACCCGCATCTCCGCTCGTGTGGAATTCCGTTCAGCACCGAGTGTTCAAACCCGTTAAATGTGAAAAATTAACTTTCGAGCTAATCAATGTTACAGTATGCTGGCAATAAAAAATAGGTTACCTAATATATTAAATTAATGCAAATTACTTAGTAACTTAGTAAAATTATATTTCTATGATAATATATTTTATGATTTTAGTATATGTTTAATAATAAACATTTGCATAAAATTGTAATAAGTAAATTGGGCGGCTGACTTATTGGGTTCTACCCCAAAATTAAAATATGTTTCTATTAATTATTAGCTTTACTAATTGAACAAAAACCAAGTAAATCACGATAATCCTTTTATAATAGTTAATCACTGTCGGTTTCAAATTCAGGTATGTTGTTGAATGTTTTCAGGCTGTGTATCCACCCATGAAATTCCGGGAATGATTTCTTTTTTGCACATCGTTTCTTGATCTTTTTTTTTTGGTAATACTGATCGATATCTGATTTTAGTATAATTGCTCCAGCCGTTCTGGCAGTTGCATGATGATTTAAAATTTGCCCTAGTTTTAGGTGTGTTTTGAGAGGTACTAAAAATGTCTATGTGTCTATATTCCTCACTCTGATCGTAGTTGAAGTATATTTTTAAATCCCCTTTAACATAATGTATTTTTTTTATTTTTAACCAGTTCCCAGTTTCTTTTCTATTATCTTTATTTTTGTTTTTCATTATTAAAGCTTTTTTAGGTCTAACATCTCGTTAAATTTGAATTCTTTCACTATGCAACTATCTAACACAATTTTTTTTTTTCGTTTCAGCAGTCTTAACTATTTTTGTTCTCTTTTTTCTGGCAGACTTAAAAACATTCTTCCAATCTGATACACTGTTGATTGATAAGTTCTTGGAGGCATTTTCAATGGCGGCATGCATAGAGTCAACCTCCATGTGGGAATGCCCACTTTCCAAGAATTTTTGTTCTAGCCCAGAGTAAGAGAGCTGAAATGTGTTGATTCCTGTTTTGGCCACTGCGTGTTTCTGAAAAAATGCTCAGCTCTATCACGTTTTTAGGCATCTATTTAGATAAATAGTGGAAGAGACAAGTTCCTATCTCGCAACTACCTTTTTTCCATTTATTTCACTCCAGCATAGGCAGTAAGCATTATGTGGTAGACGTGCTTCGTATATGGTAAGATTGTACAGGACTAATTTTCTCAAGTAGTACAATATACTTTCACCTCCACTAGGTATCTGTAGAACCGCTTGTAAATCCATAGTTATAGACATAAATGTTTCATCCGTGTCGGCGCGAACTTTATCAGCGTCTGTTGCTGCTTGACACATGTTCTTTCGCTGTATATGCTTTCGGTATTCATCTTCTAGACTTTCTTTCGATTCAGATTTCTCATATTTCGTGCAAATACTACAAAGATCTTTTTTAGGGTTGAAAAAACTGTAATTATAATAGGCAGTAGTATAATAGCCAGATATTTTCTCTTACTATCCTTCCGACAGTAATGAGACTCCATCACCGGAAAGGCTTCAATGTGTTGCTTAACGAAATCTACGTCTTCTTTTTTTGTTTTATGAGGTGGCTCTTTTTTCCCTCTTTGGTCATCTGCGGTATAAAATCCCAATGCATCTGCTTTTGCTATAGCATCTGAAATTACATCCACGCTCACACACAACGTCGCTATAAAAAACTTTTGGCACACTTGGACTTTATCATTGTTTTTCTGAAAGAAACAGTTTTTACTAAACAATCGGTCTTTTTTATTTGATGCCTTCTGTAATTTCCGCGTTTTGACAGGCTAAACTTTGATGTTATATAAAATGAAGTTTTTTCTAGCTTTGAAATCCATTTTTTGGAAATTTCACCATAAATTTTCACGTTCATTAAAAAAAAACATTTATCACACTGCACAGGCTTAGGAATCTTAGCTGGTCTAGTAACACTTTTGGTAATATAAGAAAGTCGTTCAATTTATCTTGCCTTATTTATGTTTTCTTCCATTCCGCTGGTTTAGCTCTCTTTCTTCGTTTAAGAGGTTTAACTGATGTCCAAACTCGGTCCATTATAGTTTCAAGAATCCTTGCCATCACGTCCTTGCAATCACGTCGAGAGCTGGATTCCCGTTTTCTAAAATACTTGGACTTGCAGGAATTATCAAATCCTCATGAGAATCACTGTGTTTTGGAGATTTTTCATTTGATTCAGAGACATAAGTAGGATCTTTGTCAGAATCTATACGCTTTGGAGACTTATCATCTGAATCTGGCTCGTACGTAGGATATTTATCTGAATAATCACTCCCGAACAAACAAACTTCAACTGACAGTTGCTGATCGTCACAGTTTTTCTCAATAATCATTGATACCTACAACAAAAAAAAATTGTAGTTCTAGGTAAATGAAAATAAAAAAGGTAATCTTAGGAGGTTCACCGCAGTCGGAAGTAAATCATTTAAATGTATTCTTAGGTAAGTAGATAGGTATTTAAAATGATAATTAACAGGTACCTGCCGTGGCATCATCATCAACAAAATCGATCATCCGCCTTGCGATATTTTATTTTATTTTATTTTATTTTTGTGTGACATCTAGATCTAATGAATTACTAGAATTAATAACAGGATATTCTGGTGATGGAGTTACATGGGGCACACTAAAAGTTTTGCACTTCTAGCTAATCGGAACTATTTGAATTTCGAATGTTATATTTTTTAAACGTTGCAACCTTCTTAATAATAAAAAAAATACAATTGGCGGGAAATCATTTGTCTATTGTTTTTTATCACACATCAAAGTTCTACGTATGCAACGAAAATGGAATTAAGTTGAAAAGATTTTAGAGCGATGATTTTTTATGATTTTAAAATTTCTCTATCTCCGCAAGACTGTGCCGCTCGTCTTCAAAATGCTTTTGGGAGAGAAACACCTTGTTTGAGCACCGTGAGGCGATGGTTTGCTGAATTTGAGAGTCGAGTTTCTTTACATGATGAATTTCGTGAAGGGCGGCCTTCAACTGCCGTCAACGAAAATAATGTGGCTACTGTTAAGCGGTTAATTGAATAAAACCCGCGGATTACCTATGAGACAATTCGAGGAGTAAACAAAACGTTGGTAAAAAAATGATCGCGTTTTTTTTCTAAGCTACGGGTCCCATCTGTACAATTCCACTTGAAGATCAAAAGAGTGCTGATGCCGAGTGGTATTCTACCATTTGTTTACCTACCCAAAAGCCGCGTTCTCCTACATCATGATAACGCTTCTTCACACACGGCCAACAAAACAAAGTCATTTTTAGCTTCCGAAAAAGTACAACTCGTCACCCATCCTGCGCATAGCCCCGATCTAGCACCCTGGTATTTCTGTATTTTCCCCAAAATCAAAGATTTGACGAGAGGTATCACTTTTACCAACTCCGAAGAGGCAGTGATAGCGTTCAATCAGCACGTAGAAAACATGCCTTCAAATCTATGGTCCTCCTGTTTTAAAAAATGGTTCGGTCGCATGAAAAAATGTTTAAAATGTAAAGGAGAGTATTTTGAAAAGCAATAAACATAATATTTTGGTTTTAACATGTTGTTTTTTTAAGTTACGCAAAACTTATAGTGTGACCTACGTATCTTCGCAGATTGGTAAGCGATTGCTTTTACAGACAAGATTGAACGATGCTACGGGCCATAGTATTTACCGGGAGCCAGTGGAACGTGGCTGTTTCCTTCTGCGAGCAGTGTGTCTAGTACCAGTTCCTTACGTTGATTTGCTCGAAATACGTTTTCGTATTCCCCATACATTTCACCCCAGCGCCACCTGCGGTTTTTATTTGCGGCCAGGGCGCCACATACGTGAATAGACACCGCACCATCCAGCTCCACAATCGAGCCCTGAGGGCAATGGACCACCGTTCTTACAGAAGCAGGCTAGAAGGGCTGCGTAATGTGTGGCTTCACCCCATGCATGCCTTCACTCACCGACGCAGATAAAATCCTTCCCCAAAGATGCGGGGTAAAACCCGACCACCACGCAGCGGCCACACAGGTGGCCATAGTCCGCCGAGCGCCACTGCTCTAAATCGTTCTTTGATTGATTTTCTAAGATTTGAGTTGGTGTTATTGGTAAATGTAATACCAACTTCATAATGACAGGGTGTAGTTAGAACTTATGTAAATAACCTTATTTTTTCTTATTTGGCTACAGGTATATAGCTCTGTGGGTACGAACATAAACGATCCAAGCATGTGAACACGTCATCAGTTAGTATAATACGAGTATCAATCTGGGAGTGTGTTTGGGCTCGTCCATCAACTTTTGGCAGTGATCGATGGTGATAGACTTAAGAGTTACACTATTTGAAGATACACTGCTAGGGTTGCTACTAACAATATCATGTGCCCTCCTATCTCATTTGTTTAACAAATAAACAAGAAATTTTGAATGATGAATGAATAAATTAAAGAACGGACGAATGAATGAGGGAATAAATGAAGGTAACAAACATGTACAGAACAGATTCCAGTGGTATTCTTTGGTAATCCAAAAATTTGTTAGTAAGATGGATGACATAAAGATAACAAAATTTCCTCATTAAGTTGATTAAAATATAAAGAAGTAAATATTTTATTATTATTAGGTACACAGGAAATGGTTATTAGGTATCATGCTTACTATACGGGTGCCAGACAGGGGCGTTAACAGAACTACAAGAATGTAAGATAAAAGTATGTCAAAATTCAATGGAAAAGAGTATTTTAGGTATAAAAAGAAGAGATACTCGTAGAATAAAATTAGAAAAAAATTAAAAGAAAACTAAATTTAAAATGCGCACACTGCCTACAGACGGCTTAATGGCATTGGACAGGACATACGTTAAGAGAAAGTATGGAGAAATGGACTAAATAAGTTACCGAATGGTATCCAAGAGACAGCAAAAGAAATACAGGCAGGCAAAGCAAAAGATGGGAAGACGAATTCAAAAAAATAGCAGGTCCGAAATGGACCCGCCTAGCAAGAGACAGGAACACATGGAAATCTTAAGAGGAGGCCTATGTCGACAGACAAGCTGTTTCACACAAACCAGTTGCCGATCAAGTTAAAATAGATTAAATCAAATTAATTAATAGTTTTTGGTAAGTAGGCATGTATTTATATTTAATGTAAGGAAAGAAACGGCAATAAAGACTATTTTATTTTATTTTTTATTTTATTTAGGTACACAGGAAAGAAAATTAACAATAGAAGAATACTATTTAGACTTACCAAAAATTATAAGTACTATAGACACAGAAGTACACACTAAAATCTACACTATATACCGGTGTCAAAGAACTCTTCCGCATCGTCGCCGATTGGCAGTGTTCCCAGGAGGCTGACAGCATTGCCACGTTGTATGGCAAAGCTTATTATTTGAGCAAAAAGGTAACCAGCCTTCTGGTCTTGAGAAGAGTCAATCATAAATTTCGAGATGGTTTTAAAAACTCCGCGAGCGCTAGGACCCCAAGACCCCATTAAAGAAGTTGGATCTACTTAGTGACAGCGGAAGAATCTGCCATTCGTTGATCACTTTGATAACATTCCACATGCAGCGTGGTTTTATTAAAATGTCGTCTTAATATATTTTTTAACTCGAAATAATGGTAGTAAAAGAATCAAGTTACGGGCTTAGGAAATAAAAGGGCCAACCCTTAATCAATGTCGTAATATGTTAGTTGTCATCGACGCGACCCTACACACTGGTATCAGTTTACTGCGATATGACGTGGTGATATTACAACATCTAGGTTTGTTTAAGTTAATATGAATAAAATACCTAAATATTTAGTCTAAGTTTATATTAATACCCTACACTGAGGATGGGGTAGCCACCCGCCGTCCTTACAGAAGCAGGCTAGAAGATTCACTTACTTACGCGGGATTGAAACCCGACCCCAACGACGCGAGATATAACCCGACCAAACCCCAGCGCAGAGGCCGCACACATTCTGATGCGGACCAGAGACGCCCGCGGCAATGGACATAGGAGTGGCCTCGGTCTCATGGATATTAAAAAAAAAAAAAAAAATAACCTAGACTGTTGTTAGCAACAGTAGGTCAAACATCAATTTATTTATTTTTATTTATTTATTTATTAACTTGAATGCAGATTTAACAATATTGTGGTCTTATACTTGTAACAGTCCCGGCTACATTCTACCACTTATGTGTGGTGTGTAAATATCATACTCGTACATCAATCAATGCCTAAAATAAATTTTATAATAATTATCGATACAATATTAAAATGTAAAAAAAAAAAAAAAGTTAAATTTTCAGATTGTCAGATCATGTTTGAGGCTGTATTTATCAACCGATTTGCATGAAACTTTACACACACACTCCTTGCTTACAATGAATAACATTTGAATGATATTTTTTGGATTGGATTACAAATGAAGGAGTAATAAAGAAAATTGAAGAAGAAATTTTCTAAACACGGGTCACAGAGCCACTAGTGACTAAATGATATAAAATGTCAAATCATAATAACAAAAAAAAATTACAGCAATGACAATCTTATTTATAAAACAATGGTAAGTAAAATGTTTTAAGAAAAAACTTTTTAAATTATATAATAGCATTAATTTTTCGCAGAATCAAAAAGACAACAAAACGTCGACAATTGTTTCGCCTCTAAACGAGGCATTATCAAGACTGTCTCAGAGAGAACAGCAAAATTCGTGGTTGGAACGTGTTTGCTTATAAGTAAACGCGTGCAAATTTCATTATCGCGATGTAGGATTCTTTACAATAACTAATGTGGGTAGAAACCTCAGATCATGCTAACTAAGTTCCAAAAATAGGTATTCACCAATACTTGACCTTATCTGTTTGATTTAATTACTGTCTCTTGATAAGTTGCATAGAAAACCCAAATGACACACACAAACCAACAACAATTAATGTGTCTGTCTGTTCGCAAACAGATTAAGTAAGGGAGATGTGTGAAAATCTATTTGTTCGTTGAGTAAGGTGTCCGCATCTCTTCTAACTATTTCTAGCCTTTCCCAAACACTTAACTTGAACCCTTTCTCACATAAACGTAAAACTTTAAAAGTGTTACTATTGTTCAAGGAATGACCAGTGTCAAGAAGATGCTTCGCGAAGAGGGACTTTTCAGGACAACCATTGCGGGACGCTGCTCTATGTTCCTTATATCTAATATCGAAGGACCTGCCAGTCTGTCCCACATACTTCAAACCACATTCATCACAAATCAACAAATAAACACCTGATCTGCGTGAGACCGACACCGAATCCTTGCCATTACATAGCTCCCTCAAGGTATTCTGAGTTCTAAAAGCAACAAATATACTACTTTCCCTCATGATCTTAGCTATACTCAACGAGACAGGACCCACGAACGGCAAACAGGCCGTGTACTTCCTAGGTGGATCTTGAATCGGATATAATAAATGAAAACTAGCCTTTCTTCGTTTTTTATTTAATAATGAGTGAACCATTCCTACGTCATAGCCATTACTTGGTGCTATGTAGCAAATGATGGACAATTCTTCACCAAATGCCTGTGGGCTCAACGGTACCGCCAGTAACCTGCTCAGTAGTAGTAATCTTATTTATGTCAAGTCAAATGTCAAAAATGACCGTTGATTTAGAATTTACAATGTCAAAATATAAAATATCTATTTTAGGTAAAAAAAAAAAATGTCACAAACGAGTGCTTCGGTGGCGTGGTCGGTAGTGCATCGGCTTTCGACTCCGGAGTCTCGGGTTCGAATCTCGGGTCGAATCAAATATTTGTATGATCCACAAATGTTTATTTCGGAGTTTGGGTGTTTTCTATGTATATTATCTATGTATTTAGAAATATATAAGTATGTTTATCAGTTGTCTAGATCCCATAGCACAAGCTTATAGCTTAGTTTGGGCTAGATGACGTTGTGTGAGAATGTCCAACAATATTTATATTTATTTATTACAACATCAAATTATTATTATCAAAATGTCAATCGATTTAACTCTTTATCGTCAATAATGTAGTCAATGTACTAACAAATGAATTACATACCTACAAACCGCTAAAACTCATAATCGAGTTATAAATTGCCGAAATAAAACCGCAAAAGATTTCTGTCTCCGTTGTACACTTTACTTGTGACAGTCAGATGTGGGGCAGACAAAAGTGGTGATTCGAGGGCTACACTCCAAAATTAATAAATAGTGGAGAAAAAGGAAGGAATGAATTAAATTATGAACGAATGATTGCACGAATCAACGGATGAATGAATAAATACAGATGCGAAAATCACTACAGCACTGGTGGTAAGTGTAATTTCATCTTCCCTTATCGTGCAGTTGAGTTATTCTGATTGAAGTTGTGAAAATAAAGACTAATACTGGTATTCATGTTACGAATCGTTTCAATTTATTTCAATCAACTAAAGAATGTCTGTCTTCAATCTTAATAAATGGAGAAACTATTATAATATAGATCTTATTTGTGAATTTAATTCAAATTGCGCGTTTAAATTTTTCCACAATATACATTGACATTAACAACACATTGACCCTCTATCGAATGGGTAGGAACTAATTAGTCTTAGTCTATATTAAATCAGGTCGTCGTTAGTGAAACGTTACGGAGGCAGCGCAGGTGGCCGAACAATGGGCATTCCTCGCAAGGGATTTATTTGAATGTATTACACTACTTAAGATATGTGCGGGATTCTCTTTTGGGACTGGTTCGAAAATAAATGGTAGGGACGCGCTTTTAAGTTACCTTCCTAAATTGTCATGGTTGTATTTTACCGAAGACTGCTGGGCATTTTATCTTCAATATCACTTGCGAGCGTTTTGGCCAACTTGGTAAAAGTCAAGACAAAAGTCTGGACACTGATAATCTTTTTTAAAGTTAAGGTTCTTTATTTTTATAATGAAAACTGACTCTATCATCATCCACTGAGCCTTTTTCCAACGAGTTAGGGTCGGCTTTCCAGTCTAACTGCGATACGGCTGAACTTCGATATTTTGCGTGGAGCGACTGCCATCTGACCTTCACAGCCCATGGGCGATATCGAAGTTCTGCAGTTAGACCGGTCGGATTTTTGATTTAGGGCTCCAACTACCCCTAACGACTGCCATAGATGTTTGTGTGACAACCGGGACCGATGGCACGAGTCTCAATGTCTTGAGAAATGGTCACACATCCTAAGACCGACCCGACTAAATGTTGCTTAACCTTTGCAATGTGTTAACATTGTCGGTTACCTCTAGACCACGAGCCTTGAAAGAAAACTGTCTATAATACGAGTACCTACCTTTTTGTCTTCTGTATAGAAAAATGCGGATATGAAGCAAAATTTCGATGTCGTCGGTAGTGGTCATCATAGCTCAGTTGGCAGAGCAGTCCCTCTGTTAGGAAAGGGCCGTGGGTTCGAATCCCGCCGATGACATCAGTTTTTGTGATCTATTTATAATTTCTTCCTTAATATTTTTAGTAGTAGTCAGTCTCGAAACCAAGATATTTTTCCCTTCACATACTTAGTGCATCCACTGAAATATAGATAATGCTTTATCTTTGTTATTGTGGGTATAAAACAGCTTGTGGGTACTCGTATACCCGTACTGGAGGGAACTTTGTGTAAGAAGCGAAATGATATTCAAAGATCTATGAGCCGCAATAGCGATGTCTCAGATACAAGTACGTAGGAGACGAGAAGGCCACTTCGTCTAGACACATACAATAATATTAGATGTGTTTGTGCACACACTGCCTTGTGTAAGGACCTACTCGTATTACGTTTGTCAATATTTTTTTCATTTAGTTGGAAACCGATCTACAAACAACTCGTCAAATTAAAAGTTATTGGTTTTTAAAACAGTTTTGAACTGTTTTATGCCCGAACTTCAGAAATATTTAAAAAAAGTACCTATATGTAAATATCCTTTAGACATACATACATTTTTGACTGTTTCGGTGGCGTAGTCAGTAGTGCATCCACTTTCTACGCTGGAGTCTCGGGTTCGATTCCCGGTTGGGACAAACTTTGTGTGATGACACATACGTTTATACCGAAGTCTGGATGTTTCCTTTCAATACATATAATAAAATTGTAAGTGGTCGATGTCTATACATCGAAGATATAATAGAGAAACTGTTGTAGGGGGGCTTTATGAACGCAATAGTACCCAAAACAACGGCTTAACCGATTTGAATGCGGTTTTTAGTAATGCATTGTGGTTTATTCAACTTAACATTTAAGGTTTGTTTTATTTCAATCGGTTCATAAATAAAAAAGTTATGTCGATCTGAAGTACCACGCAGGCGGAGCTGCAGGCAACAGCTAGTGTATAATATGTTTGTATTTACAAAAAAAAAGTATATAGTATTTATATCAGCTAGTACCAGAGACTTGGGATGGCGCTCGCTTCGCTCCCTTAATAGACCTACAGAGCGTGGGAAAGAGAAGTCCGGAGAAGTCATCATCTTTCGTACATTGCCTACGAGTAATAAAGATAGGCGATGACGTACTTTTATCTATGTGTGTCACTGTCAGCGCCAACAATTTTCCGTAGTTTTCGAAATAACAAGAAGATCATCTATCTTGTAAACTGGCGAAAATTTGATTTATAAAATATAAGCGAATCCTTGTGTTGTTTTCAATAAAAGTGTATTTAAGAGCCATGGTGTCTTGTTCGCTGACGATACCCTCGTCACGGCTCGGGGAGCAACGCACCAGGAGGCAACACTCAAGGTCACGACTGGGGTTGCTGAAGTCGTGGGTCGGATACGGCGGCTGGGACTGGACGTGGCACTGAATAAGTCCGAGGCTCTGTGTTTTCACGGACCTCGGCGCGGGCCACCTCCAGGATCCAGCGTAAATGTAGGGAGCGTTAGCATCGGGATCGAGCCCACAATGAAGTATCTGGGGCTCGTACTCGATAGCCGGTGGAACTTCGGACCACACTTCCGAAGTTTGGTCCCCAAAGTGATGGGGGCGACAGCCGCGCTTTCGCGACTGATGCCCAACTTAAAGGGACCCAACGCTTCCTGCAGGAGACTGTACCTGGGGATCGTGCGGAGTATGGCCATGTACGGGGCTCCCGTATGGGCGCCGAGTCTGACGGCCAACAACGCTGCTGTTTTACACAGATCGTTGAGGACCTTGGCCGTCAGAACAATAAGAGGGTACCGCACGATCTCCCTAGAGGCTGCATGTCTCCTAGCCGTGACCCCTCCATGGGACCTGGAAGCGAGAGCCCTTGCGGCATTGTTCCAATGGCACAAGGAGGCGCTGGAGCGGGACCACAGGCCTGCGTCTCGAGAAATCGAGGCTCAGCGGTCCCAACTCCGCCAGGATCTCATGGAGACATAGAAGGTGCGACTTCAGCAACCAAAGTGGGGAACCCCCACCATCGCGGCGGTGATACCGATCATGGAGGAGTGGCTGCAGAGGCAGCACGGTGGCCTCACGTATCGTGCGACACAGATCATCACCGGGCACGGAAACTTCGGTGAGTATCTGTTTCGCATGCATCGTGAGGTCACACCCGCGTGTCACGTTAGTGGAATGCTCAGCATGGGCGAGTCAGCGCCGGGACCTCGTTGTGGGCCTGGGCGTAGATACGCTCTCGCTGGAGACCATGCTACGAGCCATGGTCTCTAGCGAGAGTCAGTGGAACGCGGCCGTTTCCTTCTGCGAGCAGGTAATGCTCGTGAAGGAGGCGGCCGGTAGGGTGAGGGAGCGTACCCTCCCCGCTGAGTTCCGAAGTGTGCGGCGAGGGCGCCGCAGACGTGACTACGCCCAGGACCATCGACCTCCATGATCGGGGCCTGAGGACGATGGATTAGCAACCCACCGTCCTTACAGAAGCAGGCTAGAAGGGCTGCGTGATGTGGGGCTGCACCCCACGCACGCCTTCACTCACCGACGCGGGATGAAACCCGACCCCAAAGATGCGGGTTAACACCCGACCACCATGCAGTGGCCACGCGGATGGCCGAAGTCCGCCTGACGCCACCGGGAATTCTCTCAGTCTCTACCGGAGGCGCTCGGCAATGGACGTAGGTGCGGCCGCGCCATCGGGCAGCGGATTCAAAAAAAATAAAAAAAATGGTGTCCTGTTGTCTAAGTAATTGTAATGTGACTAAAGCCGACAATCCAAATAATTACACGTTTCACAGGTAAATGCAAAATTTTCCAGCAATTCTTAAATAACAGATATTTGTTTATATCTTGTGTTTACGAAAGAGGTAAAAAGTTCTAATCATAGTACATTGACTACCCTTGCTTTGTGCAGTAATATTTCCTATTCACAATGAAGAATTAATCTTAAATAACGTAAAATAGATGAAAGTCTTTTTACGATAGGGCTTGACCACCTGATGACGTCACGATTATCAATGTACCGATAAACCATGGCAAAATGAAGTATAATGTTATAAGTTCCCGCCTGTTTTTCGGAATGATTATTCTAGATTAGATTAGACAAATTTTTATTTGGATTTCATAAAATCATAACGAAGTACCTATTATATAAAACAAAGTCTGTCCGTCCCTCCCTATGTAAGCATAGATCTTTAAAACTACGCAACGGATTTTGATGCGGTTTTCACCAATGCATAGAGTGGTTCTGAGGAAGGTATATAATTTGTGTATAATTTAATTTCAGATTATGCATCACTACATATTATAAAACAAAATTCTCCGAAATCTCAAAAATTGCTTCACCAATTTCCATGATGCTTTGGATATAATTTGTCGCGGGCGGAGCTGTGGGCGTCCATTAGCTTAATATATAAGAACTAAATAATAATAATAATGATCGAATGTATTTATGAGTAACAGTATTTTAAAACACAATTGCGTTTCACTAGCAGTAGCAGGTTGGAGTTATTTTATTTAAGCAATGAACCCTTCCATGCCACGCGTTCAAGGAAGTGTCCAACGTCTATTTCACCACTCACAAGAAGCATCATATTTGTGTTGATAATAAATTCATCTCGCTCTATTTGTTGCTTTTGACGTCGTTGTAATACTTCTCCCCTCATCCTAATGGAATAAAATGCGCTATCTTTAAATAAAATTTCTAACAAATTCATAAGGTTTGGTTCTTTCTTTCCTACACACAGGTTCAACTTATGATGGATGGCATCTTTTAAGGAATTCGTAGTTCGATGTATCGCACCATGAACAAACCATTCTTAATGAAATCAATATCTCTTAGCCACTGCTTTTCGAAATACTTCCTAAATTTGTTAACTGGCTCCTCGTCATCTTTTATATTACGCTTAATATATGAATAACCTTCCATAATTAAATTTTGTGCAGGCAACAATGGAAGCATCGTACTTAGTGCAACTATTCTTTTGGTGTTTTGATGTTTGTTTAATGAATGATAACATTTAATAATAACATTATGGTGATAGTATTTTCTAATAAATTATAGCGATCGTTTCGATCCGCGTCGATCAATAGAACAATATGGATTAAAGAATCCTCGTAGTGCGACCGATCGAACAACAAGGATTCATAGTGCGGCCAATCGAACGAAGTTGATTTATAAATCCTCATAGTTCGATTGGTCGCACTATGTTGCATTATAAATCCTCATAGTGCGACCAATCGAACTGTACGATCGAACTATGTTGCCCCAAGGATAATATCTAAGCTACGAGGCTCTGAAGTAAACTTAAACGGGTACAAATTACAAACAAAAATATTAGTGCTAAAGTACTTAATTTACAGAACAAAAAAAAACAAGATGGTTTTTTAAATTGCCTTTGTGTAGTACCCATGAACCGCGTCAGCGCAACCACCTAGGGCCTGATCAGGGCAAAAATTAGGCCCACTCTCAGCTTGCTGCTGTTGGACAGCGCTGCTTTAGGGCCTAGTGTCGGAATGGCGCCACTGCCTCTCCCCAAAGTACAACAAAAAAGACAATAAAAAAATTATAAAACGATAATAAATAGAAAATATATGTACATTAAATAAACCGTGTACAAATGATTTGAACATAATATAAAAATGTGCACAAGTATCAAATAGAATAATATGGTAATAATAAATGACCCGATGAACCACAGAAATAATGGCTGAAGAGGTTTACATCTGCGCCTATTCCCTTTTAACACTAGCGTAGATGTAAATCAAAGAGTCTCGCTCATCAGCTCATAATCTCCATGGCCCAAATCACTCTCACCTGTACGCATTGTACTGACAGACAGCAGGTGTACCGTGTGCAGGTGGCAATTTAAGAGAGGCTCTGGCAAGAATACCTAAATTGCCCGCAAAACGATAATAGGCTCCCCCCTATTACGTAGAACCAACAGTGACCGGCGAAATGTAGGCGTAATGAACGCCTCTGTCTACACTTTTGCGGATAAAGACATGATATTGTGGGTTTTTGTTGAAGAAAGACAAAAGCTTTACAAAATACAAAACTTGTGAGGTCTTTAAATATTAACAGCTAAATATGTACTGTAATCAAATTAAATTATAAAGGCAATCAAAATTCTAATTGTATCGCTAACGAGCCACAATTATAATCTCATCAAGTAAAATTAGCCATCCAGATCGCTGCCTAACTGCGAAAGATAAATTTAAAATGTGTTTTGACCCAAACTCATTCGTAAGCGTTCCTCACCTAACCTTTCAATCTCTATTTATCACGGCCTCCGTTCTCTCTGATATCTTCATTTGCATTATACATTGGTGAGATAATTTTATAATGGTGTAACGGGGCGCTCATGGCTCCACCCACAAGGTTTAGCTTCCCAGTTTTCGTCTCCCATTGGAATAATTTGTTGAGATAAAATATTACCTAATATCTTTTTGAATACGAAATATTTGAGTAAGTTTCTGATCAATTAATAAGTTATACAATTCTTCTTCAAGCAAAAAGAAACAGTAATACTTATTTAACAACATGTTTGTTCTTTCAGTTAGAGCATAAGTAGGTTAAATAAAAATAATTACATAATAATCAATTAAAATTGGGTTGTCCTAAGGATATCATCCACTTAAGTTACGTTACTAAGTAGAGATGTTCATAATCATAGATAATCGCAAAAAATAATGATCTACATCGACATAATCTTCCCGGAACTAATTTCAAAACTTTTGTTAGACACTTTTTAGAGCCAGACATGCTTGCATGCAGACGGCGGGCTAGCCACCCGCCGTCCTTACAGAAGTAGGCTAGAAGGGTAAAGTGCTGTGCCCCCCCACGCACGCCTTCGCTCACCGGTGCCGAACAAAAACCGACCCCAAAGATGCAGGGTAACTCCCGAGTCACCCGACCCTACCCCTTTACAGAGGCTGCATAGGTGGTCAAAGTCCGCCGCTCCACAGGGCAATTTCCCTAGGGTGTGTACACGAGGCGCCGGCGACAGACGATGGGACAGCCGCGGACCTCGCCGCGAAATAATTCTTTATTTCGCGGTCCGGATCCGCGGCTGTCCCATTATATAGTTTTCTAACTGTGCTGCCAGCTTGCAAGGATTCCAACAATGTACACTCACAAATATAACCACAGCGTCGGTTACTTCAGCTAGTAGGTCATAAGTAGTGACTTAAATGACGAGCAAAAAGGCATAATTATGTTCTGTTTATCTTATGAAATGTAAAGCTATTCCTTGCAAGAGGGCAATAAATACCCTGGTCAAACATACACGTCGCTCGGTTACAGACTTATTTATACACGCTATGCAAAATGAAACATCTATGTATGTGCCTACTCACTACTACTACAAAAAAAACAACTATGTTCCCATCATAGATTGGGCTTAAAAAACACTCTTTGCCAAAATCGTAAAAGAAAGTAAATAAATCGAGCTTGAGGGAAAAGTTGTTAACGACATATACGAGTATTATTATTGTCGTAAAACATACCACGCCATTTCTCTACGCCAGTTTTATATTGTTTTATTTTACCTAAAGAACTAAGGGAGATAAAAGTGTACCTATTTTAGTTTATTAAGTACCCAAACCAGGAACTCGTTACAGGAGAAAAAGTGTCTAGAACTGGTGTAGACGTCGATTGCGGTCCTTACCGACGTCGCTTGGGTATAGAAAGAACGTTAATCTACACTATATCTACATCAACGGGTAGCTGGAATCCTAAAAAATCTCTACAAAGCTTCAATATCGCCAATGGGTTGTGGAGGTCAGAATGGCAGATTCCAGTTCTTAGACTGGAAAGTCGACTCCAACTGGGTTGGGAAAAGGCTCTGTGGATAGTGAACAGTCACTAGGGCAATAGCCGTAATAGAGAACGGTACAATTTCTTATTAATGTGATGGGGAATCTATACTAAAATAGTATTATCTTTTAACTGCACACATTGTGTACCACCTTCGGGCACACAGTAGCGTATTATTAGGACAGCCATATCCAAGATGTCTTCATGTATAAATTGTCCTTACATTATTCTTATAATTAATTTCCTAGTAGGTAAACAATATAGTCAGTTAATTAGTGTCGTGTTATACCTACGGGCGTTCTAGGGGACAGTGCCGATATGTCAGTGTCGGTACAATAAGATAGTGGCTTAATAGCATTGTGTAGCTGCTTCTGACGTGAAATATAGAGGGAGATAGGCTAAGTAATGCGTGGCACTACACACTTTGTGGAAATTGCTGGTTGAAGGATTTTCTAATGCTAATCTTGAGCTATTTGAAATTATTGTTTGTCTGTGTCAATGTCTGGGGACATAGTTTGATCCAACCTCTACGGCACAGAATAGGGAATAGTATTATGTAAATACTTACATATATACGGCCGGATCAGGTAAGAAACAAACGAACTTGAGTGATGCTCCAAAACATTTTTTTTTATTGTTCTGTATGCGCCTTTGCCTAGGGCAAAGCCTATTCGCGGCAATGGACAGTTCCACGCCACGGTTTCGCGGAATTAAAAAAATAACAAGCAAATCCAAAAACAATTTTTATATTTAGGCTAACTATTTATAACAATAGCCATCTCAGGGTTTTTAAAATTTTAGTCTTATTTGTCTCATTACATTTTCTTAAAAAAAAACATATAATATAAATATAAAATATCTACTTGAAAATCAACAACTCAAAACTCAGCAAGCGTCTGAGAGAAGAGACGTGATCCCCGCGCAGGCAGCTTTCTCGCGCAAAGACTCTTTGGTCATTGGCAATTCAGCGCGGGAATGCTGCCTGTGTTATGGGCACTTTGATTTACATATTTATTTACCCTGCTTTACATACATATTTATTTTAGTTTAAAAGTTTTCAAAACGAAAATCTCTTATACAACAGTAATGTCCGTCCATCCGTCCGTCCGTCCGTCCGTGAACAACTTTCAACTCGAGAACGGTAAGACTCAGTGTAAACGCCAATCGACTCAACATGATCAAAGACCTCTAAAATCAACTTTCACTTTGACCTCTGATCTCAAGGTCAAGGTCAAAAAGAGGACAAACCGAGAACGGTAATAGAGACTCAAGACCCGCTGCAATCAACTCAGCATGGTCAAAGACCTATAAAATGAAATTGACCTTTGACCTCTGATCTCAAGGTCAAGGTCAAATCGATAATGGTAATAGTTAGAGACTCAAGACCAGCTGCAATCAACTTAGCATGGTACAAGACCTCTAAAATGATGTTAAACTTCATGTCATATGACATTTTTTAGATTTTATGAAAAAACTTACGAAAACTAATAAATAAATAAATAATAAATAAATATTTTTGGACATTCTCACACAACGTCATCTAGCCCAAATTAAGCTATAAGCTTGTGTTATGGGATCTAGACGACTGATAAATATACTTATATATTTCTAAATACATACATATTATACATAGAAAATACCCAAACTCCGAAACAAACATTTGTGGATCACACAAATAATTTGAATCGACCCGGAACCGAACCTGGGACCTCAGGGGCGGCAGTCGCATACACATACCACTGAGCCACCGAGGCTCTAAAATATATGGCAAATTATTGCCATATTTTTAACTTTTTAGTTTTAGATAGTATAGTTTGTTTAGGTTTTTCTTGTCTTATACAAAATTTTATTGTAAATAAATGTCAATAAATATTAAAATGTTACTTGAAAATACATTTTCTTGGTAGGTTGACATGTCATATTATTCACTATATCGCCACGGGCTCATAAATAGCAATTTCAATTTCCTATGTGCTACCATATTCCGGTCAACGCGGACCACAGACCACATGCCGCAAATAAATGGAACCAGTAGATACATAAATGAAATAAAATACGAGTCTGCCGCCATTGCCTGACATTATTCATAATTTATTGAAATTTTCAATAGTCAAGCAGGCAGTCGAAAAATAACTGATAATGCCTGTTACCTATCAATCATGTAGTGGCCATTAATTTACATGGGGCCATAGACCAACGCGGTCGTCGTATACGCTGTCGCCGTATACGACGGGACAAGGCATTATGCATTTTCCCGATACATAAAAGTCTAGCATGTTTGGTGCGGGGGGGTCATCGACACGCACACATTCTCAGACGCTCAAACCCAATCGGGTGCCACTACCAAACTCACACATGACTATAAGAATAACACATTAACATTTTCACAAACACATACATATACATTTTATATCATAACACTATAATGACACTACCAAAAGTTACCGCCCACTATTGATGTAACAGTGTCGATACATTTTATCGATAAATTTGACAAAATCGACTATTAAAATCAGGTTTCAAAAATGATACCAAGGTGGATGTTGTTTATAAAAATGTGACCTTATTTGCTATTTGTAACTTAGGGTAGGTATTATATCAAATATATACATCATATAAATCTAAACAACTAAATAAAATCGAAGAGTCTGTATACAGGGTATATCTATAGCTGTATACAGTGGACTATTTATACAGTTTATTTTTAAATCATAATGCTTAATGTCATAATTCAGTTTTCTATTTTTACTACAATCGATTACATGGTTACTAAGAACAGATCTTTGTATGTCTTATAGTTTCAGACTTTTCCATGCTGCCCATATAAATATTACACTCTGTATGTATAATAAATACCTACCCCATAAAAATAAACATTTGAATGAACTTTCGTCACTTTCGTTAACACATATAGATATAGTAGATATAGTAGCAACTCGATGGAGAATAAAATGAGGGCAAGGGCACTACGAGTACAACACCGATTTTATAAAAATAAAATAGTAAAGTAATGAAATAATTAACTCAACTAAGTCTAAGTAACACTATAGTCTCCAAGTACCCGTACCTTACAATTGAATGAAAACGGTCTATATTATACAACAGTTAGAATGTGGCTGGGCCAAGTTTATACTATAGATCTAACGGCTCGCTTTTGTAAAACGAAAATGGGACATTTATATCAGCACATTTATCCCACAGCAGAATGCTGTAAGTTATTCAAAGTGTACTGTGGAAGCCGGGTACAATAAAATATTTTAATACAGCTACTCAAATGCCTAATTTTATTTACTTGCTATTTATTTTATGTAATGACTGACGTATTTGTAGCAGAACTGATATTACTCGCTACAAATACGTCACTCAGTCAGTCAGGCTCTACTGTAGTTTAGACATCGATAACCAGACCTAGGAACGTCGCGTCGTAGATTCAATGAGTTGCAACATGTGCCCAGTGGAACGTCAGTTTCTACCTATCTTTCGTTTTGGACGGTAAATTCAACGTATCCAATTGATTTTTTTATCATTAAGGCAGATACATATAATTTTGTATAAAACAAGTAAACAACATCCAAGATTGATGTTAACATTGTCAAACGTCTGTTGTTACAAAACAATATCCATAATTCCCTTACTCTCGGATCTTTCGGAAACCTGTAATAAATAAATGAACAAAAATATCGTCGAAGTATTTATTAGGTAATGTAATTCTTAAGTATAATAAAAAAAATATACAACAAGACTCAATATTATACCTATTAAACTTATCAAAACCTTTATTAAAATCAAGATCATAATATACAGACCTACGTAATTTAAATAATATTCAAACCAGTAATTTATATTGCACCACTTTGCATTTTCAAGGTATTTTATCGATACCTAACTTGGTACATCACTCCGATACAGACACTATAACTGTGTATTTGTTGCCATGGCAACACCCATGTCAGTCGTTTGACATGTTTGACTGATTTGCGAATTGTATGAAACGACCGACTTCGTGTTGATAGAAAAATCCGAAATAATGAGACTTTGATTATTATAAACAAAGAAATTTGTATTATTATTTGATTAAAAATACTTACCTATAGAAGGTAATACTATCTTTTTGTAAACTAGATGTGCCTGACCTTATTTTGCAACAAAAAACTGAGCAGGTTGGCATTTTTGGGGATGACAATAGCCGCGCAACTAGATCTAGTCTAGTAAGTTGTCAAGACGCCAAATTGTTTTATTTCTAACTTATGACCTATAGGTCATAATCATGTGAGCGAGGGGAACGCCTGCTAAGGCGGCGGTGTGCATGGGGCACACTAAAAGTTTTGCACTTCTAGCTAATCGGAACTATTTGAATTTCGAATGTTATATTTTTTAAAACGTTGCAACCTTCTTAGTAATAAGAAAAAACAATTGGAGGGAAATCATTTGTCAATTATTTTTTATCACACATCAAAGTTCTACGTTTGCAACGAAAATGGAATTAAGTCGAAAGATATTTTAGAGCGATGATTTTTTATGATTTTAAAAGTTCTCTCTCTCCGCAAGACTGTGCCGCTCGTCTTCAAAATGCTTTTGGGAGAGAAGCACCTTGTTTGAGCACCGTGAGGCGATGGTTTGCTGAATTTGAGAGAGGTCGAGTTTCTTTACATGACGAATTTCGTGAAGGGCGGCCTTCAACTGCCGTCAACGAAAATAATGTGGCTACTGTTAAGCGGTTAATTGAAGAAAACCCGTGGATTACCTATGAGACAATTCAAGGACTATTAGGGATTGGTATGAGTCAAATCCAGAAAATTTTACACGGAGAATTGAAAGTTCGGAAACTTTGTTGTCGTTGGATCCCCAATGAACTGACAGCGGAGCAGAAGCGGGCTCGCGTGGAATGGTGCTCACAGATGCTGCTGAAGTACGACCACAGACATTCTAATGCTGTTTATGACATTGTCACAGGAGACGAAACGTGAATCAACAAAAACAGCAATATTGTGAATGGGTGTTTGAAAATGAGAACAAGCCAACAAAAGTGAGGAAGGCGAGAAACGTTGGTAAAAAAATGATCGCGATTTTTTTCTCAGTTACGGGTCCCATCTGTACAATTCCACTTGAAGATCAAAAGAGTGTTAATGCCGAGTGGTATTCTACCATTTGTTTACCCAGGGTTTTAGAAAAAGTTCGCGAAAGACGACCCAAAAGCCGCGTTCTCCTACATCATGACAACGCTTCTTCACACACGGCCAACAAAACAAAGTCATTTTTAGCTTCCGAAAAAGTACAACTCGTCACCCTTCCTGCGCATTGCCCCGACCTAGCACCCTGTGATTTCTGCATTTTCCCCAAAATCAAAGATTACATGATAGGTTTCACTTTTACCAACTCCGAAGAGGCAGTGATAGCGTTCAATCAGCACGTAGAAAACATGCCTTCAGATCTGTGGTCCTCCTGTTTTAAAAAATGGTTCGATCGCATAAAAGAATGTTTAAAATGTAAAGGAGAGTATTTTGAAAAGCAATAAACATAATATTTTGGTTTTAACATGTTGTTTTTTTAAGTTACGCAAAACTTATAGTGTGACCTACGTATGAGTTCGCGATATACGCGCGTGGGGTAGGCGCACCCACAATTTGCAAGTAGGTAGTCTTGTTGGCAGTAAGCTTATTGCCGTAAGCAGGAACCATATAGGATGAAAAATCCATAAGAATTATTATAGTCCGAAACTAATTTCCAACAGCCATGACGTAACAGCGGTCCAGGATGTTAGACTATCTACAATTTTTTTTTTTTTTTTATAATAAAGTAGAGTATCAAAACAATACCTTAATTATATTACAATCTAGCCTATTGACTAATGAGTAACTTATTTTGACCTAATATACTACGTAAACATTAACTAAGAACGTGTCCAATAACACTTTACTTAGAGTCTGTTAAGAGCGTGTACGCCGTCTATGCGCAATTTGATTCAAAAACAATACTTTTCAAACCTGTTAATATCTTGAACTACTTATCTTACAAAAATGTTAATTACTAATAACTTTAGGAAATTTTGTAGTCTCAATAGTTAGTAGAGAAAATATTTCGATTAATACAGTATTTGTGCATTCTATTAAGATAACCTAACGGAGGTTTTCTTAATTACCCTTTCAGCATCAATTTCGAAGCTGCAAATATATGAAACTACTGACAAAATTAATTAACAAAAAATATTAACCAATCGATAAGATCCTTAGGAAAATAGTTAGTTGAAAAGATTTTATGATTTAGGTATATTATTACAAGAAATTAAAATTCAAACAATGTGAAATTTTAGGAAATTTCAAAGGTTTTTTCACCGATATATCTTATTAAATTCAATATAATAATAGTTTACTACCTAATAGTTTAGACATTTATAGCGTCATCGACAAATCTTGGTACTTTGGTAAGTAAAATTTTATATAATTTTTTTTATGGCAGACAATATTTTTAGTCACAACAAATTATATTTCAACCGCAATGGGAAATAAAACCAAGTTATTTTTAGCGAAAAAACGAAAACGAAAAAAATATACAAATTTGGAAAAGCCAAGAGCTAAAAGGTATATATGATACATATGCTATACTAGTTTCAACCCTCGGCTTCGTCAAATTAAAATATACACTTTTGCATCCTTATATTAATATGGTGTTTTATCTGGATCCTAATAACGCTAAGAGCAAATGTCTTTGAGATGCATGAAAACATATATACGAGTACTAATAAGTGACTTAGCTTGTAGTGTTTAGTGGTACTTTTTACTATTAGTCTACTTGAGCCAGGTTTTATTTCAGAAAGGTCCGTTAACCATGGCAATTTCAATTGTATTTCAATGCCATAGATTAACATACTATACAATTTTATTTAAAAACGTTGATATTATTTTATCCTAAGTTTAAAATAACAAGGTTTGTGTGCTTATTGGTTTATGGTTTCACTACAGGCAATGTAAAAGAAACTCAAGTGATGAAGGAGTAACGGGAACAGTTGAGTATGACCATGCAAAATGTCATGACGAAGGAGCAAAATGGTAGACCCACGAAAGTCCAGGTCGATGCCGCTGAGAAGTACGACATATTAATTGAATTTATAAAGATGTTATTTCCTTCTTTTCTTCTGTTTAATTTCTCGCTATACTAAATTCTACTCCCTTGTTTGACCGAAAGGAATTGGCAAATGTTCACTTCCCAAAAAAAAATTCGCATAATTTCATTTGCCAAATTATTACTTAGCAAAAAATCTATTCACAAAAACTTTTAACGCAAACCTAAGGTTTTCGAAATGAACTTCTAAACTATAACTTGTTTATCAACTAGTACTTTTAACATTTTTTTATTTAGTCAAATATTTCAGTTGGAATAACAGTTTTTACGCAAAATCAAAGAAGCCAAATATTCAGTATAGTCAGTTTTCAATTCTCCCTTTCCTATTCAGTCAAATGCTTCAATGACAAAAATGTGTTAAAGAAAAAATTAACCTAATCTAAATAAAACAATGGTAAGTAAAATGTTTTAAGAAAAAACTTTTTAAAAAATTATATAATAGCATTAATTTTTCGCAGAATCAAAAAGACAAAAAAAACTTCGACAATTGTTTCGCCTCTAAACGAGGCATTATCAAGACTGTCTCAGAGAGAACAGCAAAATTCGTGGTTGGAACGTGTTTGCTTATAAGTAAACGCGTGCAAATTTCATTATCGCGATGTAGGATTCTTTACAATAACTAATGTGGGTAGAAACCTCAGATCATGCTAACCAAGTTCCAAAAATAGGTATTCACCAATACTTGACCTTATCTGTTTGATTTAATTACTGTCTCTTGATAAGTTACGTAGAAAACCCAAATGACACACACAAACTAACAACAATTAATGTGTCTGTCTGTTCGTAAACAGATTAATTAAGGGAGATGTGTGAAAATCTATTTGTTCGTTGAGTAAGGTGTCCGCATCTCTTCTAACTATTTCTAGCCTTTCCCAAACACTTAACTTGAACCCTTTCTCACATAAACGTAAAACTTTAAAAGTGTTACTATTGTTCAAGGAATGACCAGTGTCAAGAAGATGCTTCGCGAAGAGGGATTTCTCAGGACAACCATTGCGGGACGCCGCTCTATGTTCCTTATATCTAATATCGAAGGACCTGCCAGTCTGTCCCACATACTTCAAACTACATTCATCACAACTCAACAAATAAACACCTGATCTGCGTGAGATCGACACCGAATCCTTGCCATTACATAGCTCCCTCAAGGTATTCTGAGTTCTAAAAGCAACAAATATACTACTTTCCCTCATGATCTTAGCTATACTCAACGAGACGGGACCCACGAACGGCAAACAGGCCGTGTACTTCCTAGGTGGATCTTGAATCGGATATAATAAATGAAAACTAGCCTTTCTGCGTTTTTTATTTAATAATGAGTGGACCATTCCTACGTCATAGCCATTACTTTGTGCTATGTAGCAAATGATGGACAATTCTTCACCAAATGCCTGTGGGCTCAACGGTACCGCCAGTAACCTGCTCAGTAAGCTGTGGAAAGCTGCCATTTTATGTTGCCATGGGTGATTGGATGAGTAAGGAATAACTGTGTCTGTAACTGTTGGTTTCCTATAGATACGGAACTCATGAATACCGTTCCTTCTAGTAATTGAAAGGACCAAGAAATTGAGAGTGGAATCTGACTCCAACTCTAGTGAAAAATCAATTCTAGGGTGTACTGAGTTCAACTTGGAGACAAGGACGCTGAGCTGACGTTTTGTTGCTGTCCAACATATAATAATATCATCCACATATCTAAAATAGTACAAGACATGAACGTTCCCAACTATGTGGTTAGTCTCGAATGCATCCATAAATATTTCAGCTATTAAAGGACTGAGTGGCGATCCCATAGCCAAACCATTCCTCTGTAGAAAAAAAAACAGACTTACCATTGTTTTGTCATGGATTTTCGCCAAGTAACGCCTGTTTCTATCCAATATTTTCTAATCTAAATAGTTCAGTTCCTGGTAACCTACTAAAAACAATTTTTTTTCTATTAATGCAAGTTGTTTCTGGCGTAGGAGGTCACAGTTTTAACCTAACCTAACCTACCCATTTTGTTTACTTCCCATATTTTTTGTCTTAACAAATCATTTCACCATAAGTTTATTGTCTGAAGATTGTTTACTGTAATAAATCATTTGAAGACCAAATGCCCTAATGACATTATACTTGGTAGGTAATATTTTGCCAATTAAAATTTGACCAAATAAAAATATGCGTACTAAAATCATTCGAAATATTGCAATGGTATAAAAAAAGGTTGCTAAAAATTGTTTGGGTAATGAAATTTTGTCAAAATCTTTTCGGCAAAACGGCAGGTACCCGTAAAATAAACTACTAAGTTTTAATTGAATACCAAAAATAATCATAAATTTATGATATTTTTTTTCAAACTAACTACACTGGAACTATAGTGTTCACTTGAACGGATCAAGATATATATTAGTTTGATTATAGCACGCCAGCGCTTCACACACAGTTACACTCGTGTCGCGCTTCTTCTGTGTGGGTTTGAATTACCTAAACTTGACATCGCGCTGTAGGCGTACACGCTCTTAAGGCGAAGACACTTTGTTCATGTGTTCTTATCGCAGCACTTATCACTACATTTATTTAGTTCGTCACTATTAGTACGTAACACTAAACTATCTCGAACGGTTTGGTCCGTTTTAGTCTTCGCAATAATTCAGTGACTTCTAGCAGTTGTATAGCCTCGACGTTCACTTGAGTCACGTTCACGTGAACGTTGAGGCTATCTACAATTATGTGCCTTTCATTATTACTAGTTCTAGAATAGCCTTGTCTAGAAGAGGGTTGGCAAATTATACTTTTTACTATGTCCTATCATAGAAACGCTGTCTCATCATCCACCGAGCCTTTTCCCAACTCAGTTGGGGTCGGCTTTCCAGTCTAAATGTAATATTTTCCGTAAAGCGACTGCCTCCACAGCCTATGGGCGATATCGAAGTTCTGTAGTTAGACCGGTCGGATTTTTGATTTAGGGCTACAACTACTCCTAAAGACTGCCATAGATGTTCGTATGACAACCGGGACCGACGGACGGCTTAACGTGCTCTCCGGGGACGAAAAATCACATTTTCTACTTTCGATGATTGACAAACTTGACAAACCACTTCCTCGGGTTTATTTTATTTTACTTAAATACAGCTTAATTGATGCATATTTAATTTGACCAATTAAATATGTGAAGAATTCATCGTTGGTCAAAAAAGTTTGTGGTAGAAAGCAATTTGGGAATAACCGAAACACGTTTCGTTGAAAGACAATGTTGTGAATTAATCGACGTGAGCAAGTTATGCACGTGCACGCTGCTGTGTGAACAGTAATTATACCTTGTTAATTAAACTCTAGACAGTACTCGCCCCTGGCTAGTAGTTACCGCTATATTTGTATAAACAGTACCCACCTTGCAAAACTAACACGTTGCAGTGATAACGTAGAACATTGATTTTGCTTTAATTTGCATTTATTAATTACTTTCGTACGCCCGTGGTTAGTCGGTACACATTCCAGGTATAAAAAACCTTAAAACCTTCCTCGAGAACCACTCTATCTTTTGGTGAATAGAGTATGACAATTGGTGTAGTAGTTTTGAGCTCATCATCAGACACACAGACAGGCAGACGCAGCAGAGGACTTTGTTTTATAATACGAGTAATATTGTTAATATCTTTTTTAAATTACTTACTGCTACTTCTGACTTATTTTGGTTTTTATTTCTGAATGATATCGTTCGCTTGACATTTTGTGAGAACCTTTTAATAATTACAAAAATTCGACTAAAAAAACCAGTGGAGTGTTTTACAGAAGGCTTGAGTACGTAGTACTAATTCTAGCCCTATTCTCTGGCTTGAGACGGATTTGGCTTAACAGTAACTTGATCTCCGTCCAGTTATATCTTCACTCATAACACACGTGGGCGATGGGGGATGCGTGGCCCCAGACAGAAAGGCTGTGCCTCCAGACAGCCTCCCAAGCTGAAGCGTCTTGTGAAAATACGAAATGTTCTTCTCGTATACCTTTAAAATACAAATTATGAGTGGGCTTCCGCTCCTAGCGCAGGAGAAAACCGGCCCACACATTATTACCAAAATCCAACATACTCCAGCTGAGTAAATTTTTAGTTATTCGGTAAAGCGTTCACCAACGAATGTTTAAGTTCTAAGAGTGTTTTCACTAAGTTATAAATTAGCATGTAAATTAATAAAGACAAACATAGGTTCATACATAAAATCGCTTCAACGTGATATTTAAAGTATTTTTTACATTCATTCTCATAAAATTGTCGCGTCACAATCGAATGGTAACTTGATTTATGGATTCAATTTACGCGAGATGGCAGCGAATAAATTTTGATATTGTACGACGAGTTCAGCACTAGGGTACATTATATTTTATTTATGATGACTCGAGAGTTGATTTCAATGTATATTTAATTAAAGTGAACGACTGAGTGGTGGATTTATTCTCCCCTGGAAAGGCAACTGTCACTTATTATCGAATCCGTCTAAGACTATCGTTTTTCGATTCATATTATAAAACATTATTTACTTTGAAATAAGTTTTTATAGATTTAGTAAGTATTAGATTTTTACGTGACATTTTATTTCAATTGTAGAGAAAGATCCTCGTTGTCCTTATTTATCTATTTATTCGCCACAAAAGCATAAAATGAAGGCAGTTTCTCATACATTAACAAAAGGGAACGCGATTTTTTTCACCAGAACTTTTCTGACCCTCATTCCTCATGTCAAATACATTCATCGCGTAACATATTCAACCTAAACCAACACATTTCTACAGGCTTTCATACGTATTAACTATACATTTTAATCTTATGAAAGTCTCAAGTCAATATCATACAATTGCGAACAATTGCTTATAACGGCCCTGTTACAAGAGCCGTGGTCACGGGTGGACTGGCTTCACGGCTCTTGTAACAGGGCCGAAACGTCGGGTAATAAAGAGGTATGTATATATCTCAATAATCGCGTAAAAGACCCGTTAGTCTTAAGTTTATAATGTGTACAAAACGCGAAAGTTTAAAGAAGTATGTATATAAACTACTTAAATAAAAAGAACTCGCCAAAAGAATTATCGGAAAAAAAATACTACAATATCATGTAGTACTTAGAATAGTACCTAAATTTTTAGACAAATTGCAAAACAAAATACACTCGTAATTTTTTAAAGCAAATAAATTCGTAGTACACAATTTTAACGTTACTTTAACCATTTAAGCAGCGTACGCCACGGAAGCTCCCAAAAGAAATAATTTTCCCCCGTTTTTAAAACATATATCATTGCTGCTCCGCTCCTACTCGTCGTAGCGTAATGTTATATAGCCTATAGCCATCCTGCATAAATGTATTACATAACTTAAAAACATTTTTTCAAATCTGACCAGTACTTTCTGAGATTAGCGCGTTCAAACAAACAAACTCTTCAGCTTTTTAATATTAGTATAGATTGGATAAAACACTTGTACTTTCCACAATATTAATAATAATTAAAGTGTTGATAAGTCCTGATGATGCCGTGAGGCGAAACCGGTCAGTACAAAATAAATAAATGTGGATAAATACAATTGTTTTACCCAATAAGTGTAGCAAATTCTACCAAGTGCCATCAATCGACAGTATGACAGTCTAAACCTTCAACAACTTCAACGCCCGCCTTGCTGCATCTACTACTGACGAGTCGTCCAGCCCCGTACAGTGTGTCGGTATGCGCCCCACTGGGTACTTCCGACCACTGTGTGGTGCACGCCAGCTGCCAAGTGCCACCGCCTGCTCGTGCTGAGCAAATGACTCGACGACTATGGCACTACTCGTCGGCAGACTGGGACAGTCTCCGCGATTACTTTGCGTCCGTCCCGTGGAGCCAGGGCTGCTTTGTAGAGAAGACGCCTTCGGATAGCGCTGCTGCCGCTGCTGGCGAGATCAGTCTAGGGATAGAATATTATATCCCTTTCACTGATGTCGCCAGCATCCGCAAAGCCCGCCTCTGATGAAACTATAAGACATACGAAGATCTGTTCTTAGTAACCATGTAATCGATTGTAGTAAAAATAGAAAACTGCATTATGCCATTATGCATTATGATTTAAAAATAAACTTGTACGAGTATTCAGCTCGGGAATCGAAGCTCTAGAAATCTCTTTTTGAAAAAAGCTTTTATCCCTTTTGTGTAGGTCTTAAGTAGTAAATATTACTACGAAACGTCTGAAATTAATAAAATGCATTGTTTTAGTAGGTGTTCCTAAGAAAAGATCTTCATTTGTCTTATAGTTTCACACTTTCCCACACTGACCTATTTGAATGTAATACATAGTCCACTGTATACAGCTATTGATATACCCTGTGTACAGACTCTTCGATTTTATTTAGTCGTTTAGATTTATATGATGTATAGGTTTGATATAATACCTACCCTAAGTTACAAATAGCAAATAAAGTCACTACCTTTGTATCATTTTTGAGACCTGATTTTAATAGTCGATTTTGTCAAATTTATCGATAACGTGTATCGACACTGTTACATCAATAGTGGGCGGTAACTTTTAGTAGTGTCATTATAGTGTTATGATATAAAATGTATATGTATGTGTTTGTGAAAATGTTAATGTGTTATTCTTATTGTCATGTGTGCGTTTCGTAGTGGCACCCGATTGGATTTGAGCGTCTGAGAATGTGTGCGTGTCGATGACCCCCTCGCACCTAACATGGCAGTATTTTATGTATCGCGAAAATGCACAATGCCTTGTCCCGTCATATACGGCGACAGCGTTTACGACGACCGCGTTGGTCTATGGTGCCGCTCGTCTTCAAAATGCTTTTGGGAGAGAAGCACCTTGTTTGAGCACCGTGAGGCGATGGTTTGCTGAATTTGAGAGAGGTCGAGTTTCTTTACATGACGAATTTCGTGAAGGGCGGCCTTCAACTGCAGTCAACGAAAATAATGTGGCTAGTGTTAAGCGGTTAATTGAAGAAAACCCGCGGATTACCTATGAGACAATTCGAGGACTATTGGAGATTGGTATGAGTCAAATCCAGAAAATTTTACATGAAGAATTGAAAGTTCGGAAACTTTGTTGTCGTTGGATCCCTCACGAACTGACAGCGGAGCAGAAGCAGGCTCGCGTGCAATGGTGCTCAAAGTACGACCACGGACATTCTAATGCTGTTTATGACATTGTCACAAGAGACGAAACGTGGATTTATTGTTTTGACCCCGAAATAAAACAGCAATCTTGTGAATGGGTGTGTGAAAATGAGAACAAGCCAACAAAAGTGAGGCAGGCGAGAAACGTTAGTAAAAAAATGATCAGTTTTTTTTCTCAGCTACGGGCTACTTTTCCCATCTGTACAATTCCACTTGAAGATCAAAAGAGTGTTAATGCCGAGTGGTATTCTACCATTTGTTTACCCAGAGTGTTAGAAAAAGTTCGCGAAAGACGAACCAAAAGCCGCGTTCTCCTACATCATGACAACGCTTCTTCACACACGGCCAACAAAACAAAGTCATTTTTAGCTTCCGAAAAAGTACAACTTGTCACCCATCCTGCGCATAGCCACGACCTAGCACTCTGTGATTTCTTTATTTTCCCCAAAATCAAAGATTTGATTTTCACTTTTACCAACTCCGAAGAGGCAGTGATAGCGTTCAATCAGCACGTAGAAAACATACCTTCAGATCTGTGGTCCTCCTTTTTTAAAAAATGGTTCGATCGCATGAAAAAATGTTTAAAATGTAAAGGAGGTATTTTGAAAAGCAATAAACATAATATTTTGGTTATAACATGTTGTTTTTTTAAGTTACGCAAAACTTATAGTGTGACCTACGTATATGACTACTATGGAACTCAAAAAATACAATTTTTATAAGAATTTTTTTTTACGCTTTTCTATTCATTTCATGTTCAAACAAAAAAAGAGCTACTCTCTCTAGTTACGTATGGGTTACGTAACTTTGCATTCGGCATTGTTTTTAACCGACTTTCCAAAAAAGGAGGAGGTTGGGGGTTCTCAATTCAACTGATTTTTATTTAATTTTTTTTGGGGTACGTGAACAAATTTGGAAAAAAAAATTGTGTACTTCTGTCCAAGCAGAAAACAATTTTTTTTCAAAATTTTGGTCCCATTTCAATTTGGTCCCATTCCGACAAGTATTTGGTCCCGTTCTGGTAATATGAAGTCGATTTTTTAGTCAATGATGTGTTTTTTATTTTTATTGACTGACTGCTTCGGTGGCGTGGTCGGTAGTGTATCCGCTTTCGACGCCGGAGTCTCGGGTTCGATTCCCGGTCGGGACAAACTTTGTGTGATGACACATACGTTTGTACCGAAGTCTGGATGTTTCCTATGTATAATATGTATGTATTTACAAAACAAAAAAAATGTATATAAGTATTTATATCAGTTTATCTAGTACTCATATCACAAGCTCTGCTTAGTTTGAGACTAGATGGTGTTGTGTGAATTGTCCTAATATATTTATTATTTATTATTTTAGTACTTTATTGTACCTCAAAGCAAACATACTCGTATCTCGGTAACTTATAATTAACACCATGTACAAAGGTGTGCTTAAGTCAATAATTACTTTTCTTCCAGCAGACTTAGAGTAGTAGAGTGAAAAAGGTTACACATAAGAGAGAAGAGGAGTTTTATCATTTAACAAAAAGCTAGGGTTATTTTGAGATGTCGTCTTTTATCATAAGTGGACATTTTGCGTTCTAGTCACTTTCCTACTAACCCGTAAAAACGAGTCCAAATCATCAAGGACAAAAGTGTCGATTCTGTTATTGAACTCCGTCCCTCATTTCTCAATTAATAACAATCAGTGACTTAAAATATTAAGAAAGAAATTATAAATAGATCACAAAAACTGATGTCATCCCGCCGATGACATCAGTTTTTGTGATCTATTTATAATTTCTTTCTTAATATTTTAAGAGTAGTTTAAGCAAACTCATTGCTTTGAAATACAAAAATATATGAATCAGTGACTTGTTTCAAGTCCCGCTTCTAGATGCCGTCAATCTGTCCGACCCCTACAGTTACTGATCATCGATTGTTCCTGTCACAAACACACCACGCACTGATCTGAATTCATTTTCCACACGTTAATATAAAATGTTTTTCGTATTGTTTTTGTATCTCCATGATAAATGTGTTTAAAGATAAAAAAGCCGAATGCGAGTTGGAATCACGCAAAGAGGGTTCAGTACAAACCTAAAATTTATACTTTTCGCGTTTTCCCTTTATCAGTATGCTTCGTACCAAATTTCAAGATTCTAAGTTGATGGGGAGTAACTTCCCGGTAGGCTTTGATTCCCGTGCGACTGTCGAGAATGTGCAGCAGAAGCAGGTTGTATCTTTTGATTGCGATGGCTTAGATGTTTGATTTTTTTACAGCTTCAAGGGATTTGAGATTTGAGTATTTTATAAAAATTTGTGCTTGACAGACAGACGGACAACAAAGTGCTCCTTTAAGGGTTTCGTATTTTCTTATGATGTGCGGAACCCTAACTAAAAACTAATAAAAAAACGAGTAAACCATCATCAATTGTATCGGAACACTCCACTTGAACTTATGTTGTCAAGGACTGAAAACTTTCTTTCTTTGGATTGGTCTATTTCAGCAGTTTTTTCTATCATAAGATATAAACCCAATATGTACATGTAAGAATAAATGAATTACCTTTGTGAAATGCACTTTTACGGAACGAAACAAAAAGTTTGTGAACAATTGTGAGTTTTATTGCCAGGTTCTTTCTCTCGGTTCTACTTATTGCTTTGCGAATCTGGCAGTACATGTAAATATAGAAGCAATGACATTTTTTATTCTAAGTACTTACTGACGTTTGTAAGAGCCATTTAGTGACCTATACAAATAAATTAATCATTTCATTTCATTTTATTTCATTTCATTTCATTTCATTTCATTTCATTGTGTACATGTACTTTTGAGTATACTGTGTACAATTAGAATAGGGAATAGTACTTACATAACTTGGGCTTCGAATTCGAATTTCGAAGATCTATTTTTGTATATTCCGCTATTGCTGAAGCAGAATGGAATATTATACTTAACTAGCGGACCCGACAGACGTTGTCCTGCAAAAAAAAAGAACCAAATTGTGAATCTAAACCCTTCTCGAATCCCCTTGAACACACACAAAAAACTTCATCAACATCGGTCCAGCCGTTTAGGAGGAGTCCAGTGACATACACACGTACAGTAGATTTATATATATACGAATACATGTTATATGATTATTTATTTTATAGCACAAGTTTATATAATGTATGTTATTAGCTTAGTATTAGGAAATATCTTTTTATATTTTACATCATCATCATCAATTAATTAAATAACTCGTCCCGTCCCGGACCGAACCTGGCGCAAAGCTGCCCAGTGTGTCTAGTTCCAGTTCCTTACTACTACTTCGAAATGCGTTTTCGTATTCCTATATACATTTCACACCAACGCCCCTAGCGGCAACGTCAGGGAACTGTGTGAAATGCATGGAGGAATACGAAAACGTATTTCGAGCAAATTAGATCGAGAGGTAGAGTCTGTGCCCCAACTGCCCATCGTCTCAAAAGCCAACGGAACCACAATATACCGTGACTCTAATTGCGAGTGCTTTTGTCGCTTTTTAAAAGCCGCAAAAAAGTAAATTTGAAAGTAATTTATTATGTTGGGGGTGGTCAACCCTTATCATTTAGGGGTATGAAAAATAGATGGCAGTCTATTCTCAGATCTACTGCATATAAAATTTCATAAAAGTCGCTCGAGCCTTTTTGGAGGAGTATGGTAACTAACAACACAATTGTAAATAGCTGTTAGAGATGGGAAACAAACAATCACAGTGTCCAATAAATAAACTAAAAAACCATAAAGTATCGCACACACCACAACTGGCCAGAATTAATATTGTATAAGGACTCATAAGTCCCCAACAGCACTTGGCCAGTGACAGGCAATTTCTCAAATTCAAATACCTACGTTTGATTTACGAGCCACTATTATTTAGGGATTTCCTTAACCGCCAGCAATGTGCCAAAGACGGTGCCGGCTTGTGGAATTCAACAATCTTTATCCTTTATTTTTCTACTTCGAACAATGTGTTGCCGGAAAATAGGATTGTTAAAACGAAAAATATTATGTTACCTACTTGTTCGTTATGCATTAGAAAATGTTACAATTTTTACTGCACTATATATATATTTTTTAAATTTCATAGTTCCTTCATAATAGTCCGCCATCTTAATTTACTAAACTATATTATTACCGTGAACATAAAATGCCTTAAGAACGAAAATAACTTTATTGTATCTATAATAAATTATATTCTCGAAGCATTTGAGGTTCAATTTAATATGAAATTACTTTTATGGACAACTTTATCATAGAAC
Organism: Nudaria mundana; assembly: GCA_963556515.1. Lineage (NCBI taxonomy): Eukaryota > Metazoa > Arthropoda > Insecta > Lepidoptera > Erebidae > Nudaria > Nudaria mundana. The sequence continues at coordinate 745,673 of OY748292.1, forward strand.
CTTTTTCTTAAAAGTTTCTCCAGAGTACAAAAATAGAATACCTACTTATTATTAAGGATTCCAACTTTAAAAAGCACGTCAAAAATTGACACAACAACCGACTAAGAATTACCGAAATGTGACCAAATAATTGTCAGAATGGGACCAAATTGAAATGAGACCACTTGGAAAACAGTTACTTTCCATTTACCTCCTCCTTTTTTGGAAGTCGGTTGAAAAACAAGTTACCTACAATAGCTATTACATCTTCATATAAAAAGAAGTGAGGATTTGATTTACTTACTACAAAGGTTCATAAATGTGCGATCGTTACCCAAATAAATCAGAATAACTCCTGAAAAAGCGGGTTCACATTACGACAAGTTATAGTCATAGTTTATGGTTAGTTTTCTTTTCGCCGCAATACGGATACATGTGCTGTCAATTTAGTATAAATAAATGACGGTAGACATTACGTCTGTTAGTACATAGTAGCACAGAATAGGGAATAGTACGAGTACTTACATAAAAACTTGCACTCCGACGTTAATTAATGCACATTCTTTTGTTTACAGAGAACATAATTCGAACATTAGGGTTGTCAGTAAAGTAAAATATATACCAGCATAATTTGACCAATAATAATGACGTTAATGCCTCAGTATCAACTCTATGGTCCATGTCGTGTCTCAAACAAAACACAAGACCGAGGGCCCGGGTAAGAATGCCGTGTTGAATCAAATATTTATATACTTATATTTCTAAATACCATACATATTATACATAAAAAACACCCAATCTCCAAAACAAACATTTGTGGATCACACAAATAATTTGGTTCGACTCGGAATTGAACCTCAGGGACTGCAATTCTTGTGGTTTTCTTAATAAAATTCAATCTGCTTTGAAGTTGTAGCAAAAGCGGATTCAAACGGATGCTAAATGTAATACTCAACTAGTTACAAAATGGATCTTTTAAATAATATTTTTAAAATGTGTTTCTCAAAAGAATTTCCTTAAGATCATTTTTCACTCAAGTGATCTTAGCAGATTTTCAAGATGAGAGGGATCTTGCTCAGTGAATGATCTACATTTTCTATAATGAATAGAGTGATGTACCTAGAAAGTTGAAACTATTATTAGTAGCTCCTACTTGGAGTACGTCTTAACAGAAGAAACTTTCAGCCTTAAGTTTAAGTTAAATGTTTGACTTTGCACTTGAATTTTATACTTCAAGTATCTCGTATGAAGTTTATACAGTTATGTAAACATTATGCTAGAGATGTCTTTCTCTATAAGAAATTTCATAAAAGCTACGTTAAATCAAACAGCGTCTAGGAAAGGTTGAAACAGCATACAATTTAATTAATGATAAAGCAATAAAGGCTCCAAATATTCGTGAAAGTCTACGAAATCCGTTCTGCTTGCAACAGCAGAATGATTTCATGAAATATTTTTGAATGATAACTACAGCATAAATACTACTCCCTACTTTCTATAAAAACAATGGGACTTGAATGTCACGCAAGCTTTTACTATTTAGGAGAATAATTAAATGGTTTGAAGACATAAATAACTAGGACCTTACCTAATGTTTACGACCACCTCCACCAGAGAGGCTTTTACGGGTGCTAATGAATGTGGAACATTCTAAGAACTTTGTAGCAACAGATTAAAGACAAGCGATGAGAAAATTGTTTTAAATGTGTTTCTTTTTTATCTAAAAACTAGCGGACGATCGCGGCTTCGCTCGCTTGACAAGTTATATACACAAAAACCTTCCTCGAGAACCACTCTATCGATTGGTGAAAACCGCACTAAAATCCGTTGCTTAGTTTTAAAGATCTAAGCATACATACGGACGGAAGCGGTTTTTTGAGCGGAGCGAAGCGAAGCTCAATATTAGACGACAAATGTAAATCGTTTGTGTGTCAACTCCTCGGAAACGGCTCGACCGATTTTGACCAAATTTGGCATGCTGGTCGACATCATACTCCGAAGTGCATATCTCTAAAATCATGAAAATAGAGCATAAAAAAATTAAGAAAATTGGCACCGCTCAACATTTGCAATTAGTAGCATAATAATAATAATAAATAACCTGGCAACTCTGAACATCTCATACATCATTTTCATTCTTAAAATATTTTAATATTTTTATTTACATATTATTGCCTAAATTTATACAATTACTTCAGATACCAAATTAATAAAAGCAAAAAGTCAATAAATAAAGGATTTTATACTATTTTATAACAATAAACAAAGTCTACAAAATTAACATAGAAGATTTGACACATGTCATATGAATACCTACGAAAATATCAACAATATTATGGCTAAATTCAAAATGAAGTGATTGAGATGCAAACAAGAGCCAGAAGCAGAAATGCGCAACTAACACCCCCGGACTCGTCACTAAACTCCGCCTCGCAGGCACCGGACCGCACATCGCCGACACAGGTGCTCGCTGAGGCTCGCTGAGCTCTTCAAGTGACGAGTATTTCTCTCCGCCGACGTCGCCAACACCTGTACGCCGGCGAGGGAGAGGCCGGCCGCCGAGCAGTTTGGGGCCCCGAAGCCTACCAGCTTCGAGTAGGGTCCCCACTACCGGTGGTATTGTGCACCGCATGCGATGGACTTCATCCATCAATGAAAACGTCATGCGGGCATATTATGAGGCCACAGATGGGGAAACCAACCTGACTGCGTACCGTTCAAGGATGCTTCCTTTGTTTCAGGCTCTTGAACCAACAATGACCGTTGCCGTCCAACGGCTATCGGATCAAGTGCGGGCTATCCAACGATGTAAGTTGTTGGATCAATCTGTGCTTGATCGACTACGCCTGGAAGTATTATCTACTCGTACAGCTCCAGTGTCAACGAGAGCACCGTCACCTGTGACACAGACGGTTGCTACAAGTGTGACGTTAGCGACGCCCGCACCCGACGCGGGAAATGATACGAGTGATACATCTATCCAGGTAAGTGAGCAATTGAGGAGTACTTTGGAAGATGTGATCTCGCAGTATAGGTTTATACCTAATTCTAGACCGCGGCTACCACGCTTGCCAATGCATAAACGAAATCTGGCGTTGATGGGAGCCCTGAATGCATTGCTAGAGCCGTACTTACGGACTAGCAGTGATTTGCTTGATACTCACTCGATTCTTTACTGTGGAGCCATTGCCGCTTGTCGTGTTGCACGCGTTAAATTCCCCGAAGCTAACCGTGCACCACGACCGGATGGTGTTCCCGTATGGCAGGCAAGAATCGAGCGACGTATCGGCACATTTAGGACTCTCATTGCAAAGTTTATCTCTTTCAGCCGGGGAAATAGTCGTCCCCGGGTCATGCGTTTCGTGACTCAGGCATTTGCTGAGACCGGTATTCGTCCCCAGCAATACTTAGCCAATGTCACGGAACGTATTGACTTTCTGAAACAGAAAGTGTATGCATGGGCAAGCCGTATCCGTCGTTATAGAGAGCGTGTAAATAGATACTGGCAGAATCGCATCTTCCAAAGTGACCAAAGGAAGGTGTACCGAGAGTGGGAGGGAACTGGACAACGTTTGAACGACGGACAACTGCCAGATGCTCACGCCATGAATCAATTTTGGCGTGACTTATGGTCGGTGCCCGTCGAACATTCGGAGGGCGACTGGATCCGTGTCGTCGAGCGTGAATGCAGTATCATCGAACCCATGGAATCTATTACCATAGACTCCGAAGACGTTAGTTGTGCAATGCGTACGGCCCCGAACTGGAAAAGTCCTGGGCCGGATGGATTGCACAACTTTTGGATAAAGTGGGTTCAGAGCTCGCATGAACGCTTGGCAACACAGTATCAAGAAGCCCTTGAGTCTGGTTCCTTACCCGCTTTCATGACCACTGGCATCACCTTCCTGCTCCACAAATCAGGTAGTACCACGGAACCTAAAAACTATAGACCCATCACTTGCTTACCTACCATCTACAAGCTCCTTACATCTATTCTGAGAAGTAAAATAAACTCGCACATAGTATCTAATAATATCTTAGATAACGCTCAGAATGGATGTAGGGCTGGGTCTCGTGGTACTAAGGAGCTACTCCTCATTGATATGGCCATTAGCCAACAAGTCAAGCGGAGTAGGGGCGCCCTCTCTACTGCCTGGATTGACTACAAGAAGGCCTATGATTCGGTGCCTCATTCATGGCTGAGGAGGATTTTAGAGTTGTATAAAATTAATCCGACTCTTAAATCCTTCTTAGTCTCGTGTATGGGGCAGTGGACCACAGTCCTTCGTCAACCAGGTAGTGGTGGGCACGCCTCTGACCCGCAAGGCTTGATAAGGATCGAGCGTGGTATATTCCAGGGCGACAGTTTGAGTCCATTGTGGTTTTGTTTAGCACTGAATCCACTTAGCACATTGCTGAAGGATTCAGGGTTAGGCTATCGGTTTCGTAGAGGGGGTGAGGTTATATCTCACCTGATGTACATGGATGACCTCAAACTATTCACATTGAAGCACCAAGATTTAGTGACATTATTAAAAACTACGGAAGTTTTTAGTAATGCCATTAAGATGGAGTTCGGTGTTGATAAGTGTGCGGTTATGCATGTACAACGGGGGAAGGTTGTAAATTCACCGAATTTACAACTTTCTGAGATAATAACTCTCAGATCTCTCTCCGAGACCGAAACATACAAATACCTAGGTATGTCAGAGTCATTGGGTATAGCGGTAGAGGATATTAAGAAATCGGTGAAAGAACGTTTTTTTGGTCGCCTGACAAAAGTTCTTAACAGTTCTTTGTCCGGTGGTAACAAAATGCGGGCTTTCAACGGTTGGGTGATACCTTTATTGTTATACTCCTTTGGCATACTTAGGTGGACTCAAACGGAACTAGACGCCCTGGATAGGCGAGTCCGTCAACAACTGACATTGCATCGAATGTTACACCCACGATCTTCTGTCATGAGACTGTACATTCCGCGGAAGTGGGGGGGTCGAGGCTTTTTGAATGCCAAGAACCTCCACAACCGTGAAGTGTGCAGTCTGAGAGATTACTTTCTACAGAACGGGTGTGATATTCATTGCGATGTTGTGATGGTTGACAAGGGCCTAACACCTCTTTCCTTGGCTAACGAGAACTGGCGTAAACCAAAGGTGCTAGGTACTGAAGACCGTAAGGACGTATGGAAGAGTAAGGAGCTACACGGGCGGTTCTACCGGGTCTTAACAGGACCCGACGTAGACCTGCTCGCTTCGGTGAACTGGCTACGTTTTGGGGACCTCTTTGGGGAAACTGAAGGTTTTGCCTGTGCAATTGCAGATGAGGTTATCAAGACGAACAACTATCGGAAATACATCATGAAGGACGGTACGGTCGACATTTTTCGAGCATGCCACCGTCCTGGTGGATCACTTCGCCATATTATTTCCGGTTGTTCGTATCTTGCTAACACCGAGTACTTGCATAGGCACAATCAAGTAGCCAGGATCATCCACCAGCAACTTGCTCTTCAATATGGCCTTATTGAGTTTGAAGTACCATACTATAAGTACACACCAGTGCCAGTTCTTGAGAATGGTCGTGCATTGCTCTACTGGGACCGATCAATCATCACGGACAGGACTATTGTTGCCAATAGGCCCGATATCGTGTTGGTTGATCGGACCCAGCGTCGGGCAGTGCTCGTCGATATCGCCGTCCCGCATGACGAGAATCTCGTGAAGGCAGAGAAGGACAAACTTAGTAAGTACCTCGATCTGTCCTTCGAGATAACCGCCATGTGGGACGTAGACTCGACGATCATTGTCCCGGTGGTCGTTTCGGCAAACGGATTAATAGCGAAGAGTCTCGATCAACATCTCAAGAGACTCTCGTTAGATTGTTGGATCAAGAGTCAGATTCAGAAGGTTGTTATCCTCGACACGTGCCGTATTGTTAGGAGGTTTCTTAGTCTGTAGCCTCCACCGCCGGTAGTTTGGGTCCTACTCCGCTACTGGTGGGTCACTATTTTTTATATTTTTAAATGTATTTGTGTTTTTTATAAATGTATTTAAAAATGTATAAAATAAGAATAGAAATGAATAAACGATATAATAATAAAAAACATTTATTTGGCATAAACACAATTACATATTTATAAACCCACCGAACTGCAAGACAGTTTGTCGGCGGGGATAGCACTTGTTGACATTTACTTAATCCAAGTAGAAATTATTAATTATTCCATTAATCCGTTACAAAAAGAGGGGCCTTAGCGAGTTTCTTTACAGTATCCTACTAGTGTTCCAATGAATAATGAATACAACATATACACACACACACGCACGCGCATGTACGCGTGATGCGCGTGCGCATGCACACAAATGCACATACACACACCCATACACATAAATATACATACATACATATAGACATACATACACACATACCTATACATACAAACATACATTATACATATATACACAATTTATTTTATTTTATTTTAATTTTCTAAACACTCTAATTCTCTAAGCATAACACCTTTCAGTCTACGTTTAAGCGAAGCCCTAGTAATAGAACCGTGGTCCTGCGTCAGCCAATCAATGCTGTTATATATTGTGGGAGTCAGGTATCTGTTGGCCCTCATACCATAATAATTATTCACGCGTGGTCGCACTAGCTTACCGAGTCTTACTCTTCTAGTATTGTAAGAATTATGTACTTTAATTTTGTGTTCGTCGTTATAATACTGTTCCAGCGCCACCAGATACCTAACCTTTTCGTGAATTGGCAGTATTTTACACACAGAAAACAACTTATCGTAATTATCTTTATATTTATTTTTTACCTTACGGTTTACAAGAAATTTTAAAAAACGTGTTTGCAATGATCTAATGCTGTCCAAATATGTACTAAACGTGCGGCCATATGCTGCACCCAACCCGTAACTTAGCAGTGACTCAGCGAGAGCGAAGTAAACAATGCGCAGTGTTTTCTTATTGAGTGTCGCTTTGAGACTATAAAACTTACTCAGCATTGAGCGGAGCCTGACGCACACACTGTCAACATGCGTTTTCCAGTTAAAATTAATATCTACCCATAAGCCTAGGTATTTAAAGTTAGTTACATAATCAATATGCTCACAAGCACAATTCAACATCACCGCGTGCAAACAACCGTATGTATGGCCTACTATACTTATATCCGCCTTTAATATAGACTTAGCGACGCGGTTGTATGGTGAGTGTATGTGCATGATTTTGGTTTTACTCAGGTTCAGTATAATGCCATTATCGTGTGCCCATTTTGTAATATTGTCGAAGTCCGATTGCAATACAGCTCTGGCCTCCTGTATGTTTTTGGACGAGTAAAGCAGGCACATATCATCCGCATACATGTAGACCCGGCAGTCACGCACCACGCTACTAACACTGTTGACATGCATAATATAGCCCAGGGGGCCAAAGACTGAGCCAGTAGGCACGCCTAGATGTACAGCTGCCTCTCTCCCGGTCTCACCCGCGATACGCGTCTGCAATGTCCTACCACTAAGGTACTCCTTGAACCATGTATTGACGGGACCCCGTATGCCACACTCAGCCATAGCCCCCAGCAGCACGCCATGTTCCAGAGTATCAAAAGCTTTTTTGTAGTCTATAAACAGGGCCAGAACCTGGTGACCCTGTTCCAGACTCCCGTTAATGTCCTCCGTAAACTGTGAAAGTGCTGTCATCGTACTTCGACCGCACCTGAACCCGTGCTGTGCGTCCGTTAATATGCCGTTATGCTCGAGGAAATCGCTTATCTGACCGACAATAATCTTTTCTACTATCTTATTGATAACTGATAAGACAGCAATCGGCCTGTAATTAGCATAGTCTGATCGGTTACCCTGCTTGAATATCGGTCTAATAATCGCCTTCTTTAAGAGATCGGGATATACCCCCCTTATCAAACACAAGTTGACGAAGTGCGCCAAAACTGGCGCTAGTTGATGTTTAACGTTTTTTATAAAAATTAATCTAATTTCATCGACACCCGGCGCTTTGTCACTGCTCAGCCGGTCTATAACTTTACACACTGTCTGACTACAAACAGGTTTATATCGAAATGTAACATTACTCTCTGTAACATACTGACTCCTGTCTAGCAAAGTTAAATTACAAGAATGCTTTACATTCGTGATTTCCTCAGTAAAGGTGTCTGCAAATTTACTACAAATGTTATACATTGAGTCTGAGTGACCAAAATATCTTAAAATTGTTGCATCTATATTAGGTTTTTTCCTACCCAGCCAAGTGTTGATTCTATCCCAGATCTGTCTACTGTTCCCGTTACATTGTATTATTTCTGCCTGCCTATATTTGTTTTTTGCCTTATATATTAACTTATTTAATTTATTTCTAAACCGTGTATATTCCAATCTTTTTATATTACAATTAGGTACATTTTTCCATTCCCGGTACAGCTGATCCCTACGCAACAACATGTTATACAATTTACTGTCAATCCACGGCTGTTGAACACGCCTTTTTACATGTGAAGTTACGGTTTTACAATCGTTGTAAGTAGTTCTAAAAATATTCAACATAGTGTCATATAACTGGAGCGGGCACTCCATAGATAACAACTGCGACCAGTCATACGTAGATAGTTTGTCAGTAACAAGTTGTGAGTTAATTACATACCGACTTTCCCCGCCCGCCGCACTAGTACCCGCCGGCGGCGCCGACTCAGGTAGTGATAGTCCAATAATATGGTGATCAGACATATGGCACTCAATCACATACGACTGGCCAAACTGCATCTGTCTCGTACGTACCCACACATGATCAAGACACGATGTTTGCAACACTCCCGACACTATCGCCTGTCGCGTTATTTGATCATCCGGTATCACACTTTGTAGGCCTAATCCACACAGACTGTCCTTATATCTTGAGACCAGGGGGCTGTCGATCACTCCCAATAAGTTTATGTTAATGTCTCCTAAAATGATGACATCTTCATTCCTGGGCACGCCACTGACCATCTGCTCGATTTCCGATATAAATAAGTACTCACTGGTCCTAGGTGGTCCTAGGTTAAATCCTGTACATTAAATAAAAGTGAAACGGTGTACAAGTGTTTTTTGTTAACATGTATTAGTATATATTATACTTTAGTGATTCTGTCGCAAGGATCGTAATATAGAACATAGAAAACATAGAACAATGCAAACATACAAAAATACAATTATAGTACAAAGTCATTTAATTTGTCTTCAATTTCAAGTAAATTACTACAATTACCTATCAAATAAATAATGAATATTTATCAATCTCAATCTTAGGCGACAAGTGTAAATTGTTTGTTTGCCAACTCCTCCGAAACGGCTCTACCGATTTTGACCAAATTTAGCATGCTGGTCGACATCATACCCGGAAGTGCATATCTCTGAAATGTCCTGGACATCACCGAAAAACCAGATGATTAAATGGTTGCCATGGAAACACGTGCGTCAACAATGAAAATAGTTTCTTTTTTCATTCGATTAATTACTTTAAGTGTTCGATTCTGATTATGATATGTAATAAAAACATTTGCTCCTCTCAACATTTGCAATTAACAGCACGCATTGCATACCTAGTTATACAGTAGTACACAATTATTTATTACTAGTGGTCGCCCGCGACTATGTATATATATATACTAGCAACCCGTTGCGCAAACTGCGCAAGTAATAATTTCTCTGAATGAAACATATAAATTTGTTACTTTTCACAATACTTTATAGTATTTAGATGAATGTAGAAGAAGAGAATCAATATCCCGAAAGGAACGGTTCACAACTTTAAAAACTCTTCATCTAACAACTTTTTCATGTTTTTCAATAATCCATTTTTTTTATTATATATATAGAAGATTACAAATGTCAACATTCGACTTATTCGAAATTTAAATCTGCAAATAATATTGTGAACCAAATAGTAAATGGCTTCGTTACCAAGTGAATACAACAACAGTTGTTCCATTTCCAAATCTCCAGTTTAATATAAAATCTCTGGAACAGTGTATACAATCTATATTTTTATTATATAAAAGGTAAAGTAATTTGAAAGGATATCGGTGATTTAATCTAGAATAAAGTAATGGCAACAATTAAAAAAATAAGATCTTTGTCAAAAAATATTCCTTTAAAAAATAGCACGCGCGAATATATTTTTTTGTATTTAATTTTAATTGCTACTAAATCGCGCGCATAATCTTAAATCCAGTTTAAATCATATTAAAATTAACTTTTTGTCAAAGGACAATGGGCAAAAATGTATGGCGCTTGTCCCATCGGCGGCCACATCTGTCCTATATATTTTTTAGTCGACAATTATGTATATATTAAGACTGCAAAAAAATATTTCGGCAACTTGTTTAGATAAAAAGTTATGAAGCGATGATCATATAAAAAAATCTAATTAATTAAACCGAAAGTACGTAAATGATCAAACGTAATGCATATCTAAGTATAAGATAATGATGCATTAAATAAAACTAAAGGTTTATTGGTTATTAAATACATCGATTTATTGACAGACACATATACAATGCTCGTATATAATGCTAGTATATAATGCTAGTATTCCTTTAAAAAAAGAAAATGATGGGATTCAATTGTCGTCTACAATAACATCGTTTAAAAAATGAGCTGGTAAACGGATCTCATCCTCTTGGTTTCTCGCCCATCCTAAATACCACACTACACACATAATGTGGGCACAGCAACCAAGAGTGCGCTTACCGCTAAGACAACTGCAATAGTAGTTTTCTATGGCTTCTCTGCCGCTTTTCTCTCTATCTACTATAATGTACGAATAATATATTTTTGACCTAGTATGTCTAGATTGTATTCGACATTTTAGCAGCCAAACATTTGTTGCTGTGATGCCGTACCTGCCTAGGCCTGTAACATCGGGATCCCTATACGTTTCTATATTATAGAGACCTTGTCGCACATGCTCCGCATAATAGCTGCGGGCTAGCTTCACTTGGTATGTACCAAGTGCTTTTTTCGATTGTTCGTTTGTTTCGATTGTCAAACAATAATAATCGCACAGTACTCAACGAAACAAATGTCAACGATGGACTGTGCTGTGCGGTGTGCTTGAGCATAACGGTAATCGCCGAGTCGCCGAGTGCGAGCGGCGCTCGTCGCTGATTGGTTGACGCATGAAACATGGCGAGACCGATTTTAACAAAGGTTCTTAGACCTCTAATAGAAAAAGTATTGAATATCAGGATACATAAATAATAATGAAAAAAAAAATAGTATTTTAATAATAGTATTTTAACTATATTTTTCCCCAAACGGTATTTCATAGTACTTCTTGAACAATATTTGTTGTCAAAGATCTCCCCTTACAAATGACACTAGTTTCATTGATGGCCGCTCATGGGCCGCAATGCCAATTGTCCTTTCTAATCTTATCGCACCACTTGAGACCACGACCTTTCCAACGGTGTGCCACACTTGAATGTGCGACTCTTAGTTTAGGAGGAGAAGCGGCTTCACTGGCGTATTATATATGTATATAGATATATATACTATATATACGTATCTTTATAAATTGTAGCCTATGTGTTATTCTGATGTATAAGCTATATTATTGTAAAGTTTCATCAAAATCCGTTCAGTAGTTTTTACGTGAAAGAGTAACAAACATCCATACTTACAAACTTTCGCATTTATAATATTAGTAGGATGTAAATAATCGTGTACAGTTCAAAAAATACAATTGTTATTTCGACTATTTACTTAGGAACAGTATTTTTTTTTTTTTTTTTTTTTTTTTAATTCCGCGGCCCAAGGCCGCGGCCGCTCTAACGTCCGTTGCCGGGCGTCCCTGGTTACTAGCAGAGGGTATGTCCAGTGGCGCCCGGCGGACTTTGACCACCCCTGTGGTCTCTGCGGGTGTTTGGTCGGGACGAGAATCCCGCGTCATTGGGGTCGGGTTTTATCCCGCGTCAGTGAGTGAATCTGGTTGCGTGCTATGGGGCAAAGGCCCCGCAGCACGCAACCCTTCTAGCCTGCTTCTGCAAGGACGGTGGGTGGCGATCCCGCCGTCCTCAGGCCCCGATCATGGAGGACGATAGTCTTGGGCGTAGTCGCGTAGTCTGGGGCGGCCTGGCCGCCGACTACGGAACTCGGCGGGGAGGGTACGCTCCCTCTCCCTCCCGGCCGCCTCCTTCGCGAGCATGACTTGCTCGCAGAAGGACACGGCCGCGTTCCACCTACTCCCGCTGGATACCATGGCTTGAAGCATGGTCCCCAGCGAGAGGGTATCCACGCCCAGACCCACTACGAGGTCCCGGCGCTGACTCGCCCACGCTGAGCACTCCACCAACGTGTGGAGTGCGGTGTCGTCGTCGGAAACCTCGCAGTGTTGACACCGGGGTGTGACCTCACGATGCATGCGAAACAGATAGCTACCGAAGCATCCATGCCCGGCAACCATCTGCGTCGCACGGTACGTGAGGTCACCATGCTGCCTCTGCAGCCAATCGTCCATGATCGGTCTCACCGCCGCGATGAAGATGGCACCCCCCTTGGGTTGCTCAAGTCGCACCCTCCATGACTCCATGAGATCCTGGCGGAGTTGGGACCGCTGGTCCTCGATTTCTCGAGACGCAGGCCTGTGGTCCCGCTCCAGCGCCTCCTTGCGCCATTGGAACAATGACGCAAGGGCTCTCGCTTCCAGGTCCCATGGAGGGGTCCCGGCTAGGAGACATGCAGCCTCTCCGGAGATCGTGCGGTACCCCCGTACGGTTCTGACGGCCAAGGTTCTAAGTGGTCTGTTTAACAGAGTCACGTTCCCCTTGACCGCCAACCTATCCGCCCATACGGGAGCCCCGTATAGGGCCATACTCCGCACGATCCCCAGGTACAGTCTCCTGCAGGAGGCGTTGGGTCCCTTTAGGTTGGGCATCAGTCGCGAAAGCGCGACCGATGCCTGCGTCACCTTGGGGACCAAACTTCGGAAATGTGGTCCGAAGTTCCATCGGCTATCAAGTACGATCCCTAGGTACTTCATCGAGGGCTTGATGCCGATGCTAACGCCTCCCACATTTATGCTGGAACCTTCTGGTTAGGAACAGTATTGTAATTGAATAAAATTTCTGTGTCTATGAATTTTGGGACAATAAATTGAACAGTAAATTGAACAGACGTTGGCTCACACAGTTTATTTAACAAAAGACTATTTGTATTTATACCAAATACTCCAACGAGTACTCAAAAGTAGGACTTGTAATACAGTATACAAGATCTATAGTGACCTTTTTGGCATTTCACTTGAAATTTTCGCCATTTCAAGTTAATATATGTTTGGTCCAAACACACACAAACACAGACTGAAGCCTAGGTTACTGGTATGATATACTGGGTGCAAAGGGGCTCTACTAACATCTTTAGGGCCCCAGCGACCTCACCTGCTAGCGGCGCACCTTCTGATCAACGGACGAGGCTCGTTAATTTATGGTATCTATGGAGTGGCTTCGGCCCCTACATGGGTACCAGTTGGTACAACAGTGTTGGTCCGGGGGGGTACCACCGTGCAGCTGTGCTAAAGCCCCCCAAGTAACCCAGCCCAGGCTGACTTGCGTTAGGGGTTCAGCAGCTGCACCGCCGGGCCCGGGGCGATGTATGGTGCAGCAGGCATGGGACCAGTGGGGGCGAAACGGAGTCTAGTGTGGGTGGTGTGGGTCGATTCGCCGGCCAGGGAGACACTTAGCAACGGCGTTGCCGCGGCCGCCCGCAACACAGTCATGGGGCCCGCCTGGGACCAACCACCCCAGGAGGCTGCCCCACATGTTGCGCATAATCCTGATGTGAGATCGCCGCTCCGGGTGGTAACCGGTGTGGGGTAGCGGCGGCCTTGCATCAGGGGGGTTTGGGAGCCCTTCCGTCCGGCGAGTCGGCTCCGACCTAACCACACGGTTCTAGACAAAGCTAACCCCTGCGCTTTGTCACTTACTGCTGCACCAGATGTCGCCCTGTCTTCATGCTTCTTCGTCTTCAAAATCTACAATGGCAGTGCAACAAAAAAAAGTAAACGTTACACAGCGGCCCTAGGAAACCCCACGACTTCACTTTTCGAGGTGGAGTTCACTAACGTCCGTGGACTCCATGCGAACCTCGATGCCGTTCACCATCACCTTGAGACGGCACGGCCCGCTGTGATGTTCCTCACGGAGACACAAATACGCCGCCCTGACGACACGTCTTACCTGTGTTACCCCGGCTATGTCATCGAGGAACAATTTCGAGACAAAGCAGGGGTGTGCGTGTTCGTTAGGGCGGCTGTTTGCTGCCGCCGGTTGCGCTGCCTAGAGAAACCCTCCAATTCTGTCCTTTGGCTGCACGTAGACCATGGCTCCATGAGCCAGATCTATGTGTGCGTCTACCGTTCCCACACAGGGGATTCTGAGACAACAAAGCTCTTCCAGTACCTCAGCGAGACGGCTGATGAAGCGCAGGTGCGGTTCCCGAACGCTGACCTAGTATTTCTGGGGGACTTCAATGGCCATCACATTGAATGGCTGGGGTCCCTCAATACTGATCATGCGGGTAGGGCCGCCCATGCGTTCGCTCTCTCCCACGGTCTGACCCAGATGGTATGCGGGATCACCCGGATACCAGACAGGTCAGATCACGCGCCCGCTCTGCTGGATTTACTGCTGACGAGTCGCCCAGCCCTACAGTGTTTCGGTAGGAGCCCCATTGGGTAGTTCCGACCACTGTGTTGTTCACGCTGGCATGAAGGTATCACCTCCTGCACGTGCTGTACAAATGTCACGACGACTATGTCACGACGACTATGGCACTACTCGTCAGCGGATTGGGACGGTCTACGCGATTACTATGCGTCCGTCCCCTGGAGCCAGCGCTGCTTTGTAGGAAAGGCTCCCTCGGATAGCGCTTCTGCGATTGCTGGCGAGATCAGTTTAGGGATGGAATATTACATCCCTTTCACTGATGTCGCCAGTATCCGCAGAGCCCGTCCCTGGTTCGGGCGAGATTGTGCCAAAGCTGTTCGAAAAAACAGTCGGCATATCGCGCCTGGATCAGGGCCCGGGCTGTGCGCAACTCAAACGTGGGCCACCTCAAAGCAGCGTACAACCGGGCCACAAAGTCCAGCAAGAGGGCCTTTAAGAGAGCGGATGCCCAGCGCATCGCGCGGCTTGGTCAGGAGCTCACTTCCCATCCCACAGGCAGCCGTGGATACTGGCAACTGGCCAAGGCCGTGCAATCTAACTTCTGTCAGCCCTCGCTGCCACCGCTGCGTTACCCAGATGGAACACTGGCTCACAAAGCCCAAGAGAAAGCGGATATGCTCGCAGAACTCTTTGCGGCTAATTCCCGGGTCGACGACCGTGGCCTGCAGCCCCCCACCATCGCCAACTGTGGCTACACTATGCCTGACATTCTACTCAGGCAATGTGATGTACGGGCAGTGCTGCGATCACTCGACACGCGGAAAGCCAGTGGCCCTGACGGCGGTGGTACTATGGAAATGCGCAGCTGAGTTGTCTCCTGTATTAACTCGTCTGTACCGCCTGTCTTACTCCACAGGAATCGTGCCGGAGGTCTGGAAAGAGGCGAACGTACAACCGATCCCCAAGAAAGGGGATCAGTGTGATCCGGGGCTATCGACCCATAGCTGTCACCTCAGTCATCTGCAAGGTGTTTGAGCTCCTCATCAACAAGCAGCTCATGCGATATCTCGAAGATCACTCGCTACTAAATGATCGGCAATACGGCTTCAGGCCAAAACTATCAACGGGTGATCTTCTGGCATGCGTAACGCATGTCTGGGGTGAGGTTATGGAAAGGCACGGCGAGTCCTTGGCGATTAGCCTGGACATCGCCAAAGCCTTCGATAGAGTCTGGCATGCTTCGCTCCTTTCCAAGCTTCCGGCATATGGTCTACCTCCTCAACTGTGCAGCTGGATGGCCAGCTTTCTGAACGAACGCCGAATGCGGGTCCTCAGCGATTTTTGCAAGTGAATGCCGGGGTACCGCAGGGGTCCGTGCTGTCACCAACTCTCTTCCTTCTGCATATCAATGATATGCTATCCCTCGGAGCATTCATTGCTATGCAGATGACAGCACATTGCACGGGAGCTACTGGGCTCGTCCGGCGGCAGGGCGGTTGGAGATTGAGGAGGATAGACTACATCTCGTGGCGTATCTCGACAGGAACCTCGACTGTATCTCT